>CM034050.1:10867635-10981961 GCA_019804595.1 Bruguiera parviflora
GAGAGAGAGAGAGAGAGAGAGAGAGAGAGAGAGAGAGAGAGAGAGAGTTTGTGCTAGGGTGAGACTGGCTGCTGGCTAGGCGTGCTGTGGTTAACGTGGTATATGGTATTCTGCTTAGCCCTCGCAGCTAACTGAAATATGGATAGCCTATAGTCATTAGGTTGGGTTGCGTTGAGGCGAGTCCAAATAGACCCTGCCCAATATGGTTGGTTGACCCATCGGGCCAGCAAAGACAGAACCGTCTCCTAACGTTGGATTTGGGCTTCTGCCAGCTGTTTTGGGACCCGTCCTGTAACATGATTCCTGCAGGGTTGGGTCTGTCGGCAAGTAGGTTCGACTCAAGGCCCATGTTTTTGCGTGCTCGGCCATGTTTGGTTTCTTAATTAGTAGTCTAGTAGCTGAGCAGTTATCATTGATTCTGGGCCAATAGTGTCAATTTCCTTTTCTCCCTTTCCCTCCTCTGTTCTTGGCTTTTGTTTTCCTTTTTTCCCCAAAATTTTGTAGTTTTTGTAGTATATTCTACGATTTACAGGAAAGCTAGAGAAATCGCTCTCAAAAACAGGGGGAAAAAAAAAGAGAGAGAAAGAAAAGGAAGAAAGACTGTTACTCTATTATATAGAGCATGTTTCGAGGACTTAAGTATGGAAACAGCTGATCGAGGTATTTACTCGACTTCCAGTTCCCTTGACTTGGAATCGTCACCCAAAAAGATTAAAAAAAAAAAAAATGTCATGGGATTATCAACATATATATATTTTTTTTGAAAAAATTAAAAATTTGTATCCTCATAATATTCAAGCATTTATACAATTTATTATGAATTTTCAAAGACAAATATGACATGTAGAAATTTGTTGTGATACAAGAAAATAATTCTAACAGGCGCACTTATAACACTAAAGTTATAAAACATAAGTGTTAATAGAATAAAACAAAATATGAAGGTGTGATGGATGCTAATTGGTCAAATCAAGTGACCTCTAAACTATGTTTTATAGATTTAGATTTTATGCCTAAATTTTATATGATGCTATTTATCTAGTTGGTCACGGAAATCCAGCCGAAATTAAATTAAATTATTTGAAAAAAATAATAATAAAAAAGAAGAAGAAGAAGAAAAAGGAGAGAAATGGAGAAGAAAAGAAAGAGAATCGTGGAAAAGTAGACTAGAGACTTAGTAGTCCCAGCGCACGCGTAAATTTGCTGGCACCGACTTTGTTTCTGTCATCAAGAGTACTTCCAACGACGGGTACCTGTTTAGGTGTCTGCTTGTCTTTTTAATTTGTTTTAGCAGCGAAAAAACCTAAAAAAAAAAAAAAACTCATTTAAACAAGGTACCGGCCCTTCCCTTTTCTTCCCTTCGTCGTCCGATTCCTTTTTCTCTCTTTCCATAGGTCTGTGAAGATTAAAGCTGCGAACTCTGTTCTCAACAAGAGATGACCGATCTTCAAGAGTGATATAGACATATAATAGAAGAAGAAGCTACCCGACCAAGGCAAGGGAGCATAAGAAAGGAAAAAA
Source organism: Bruguiera parviflora (assembly GCA_019804595.1). Taxonomy (NCBI): domain Eukaryota; kingdom Viridiplantae; phylum Streptophyta; class Magnoliopsida; order Malpighiales; family Rhizophoraceae; genus Bruguiera; species Bruguiera parviflora. The sequence goes on from CM034050.1 coordinate 10,869,157, forward strand.
CACAAAAAAGCGCTCACAGGAGACGAAGACGACGACGACGACGACGACGACGACGATGCAGTGGAAAACCCGTTGTAGGATTGTCTTCCTCTTGCTTCTGCTGGGTCTCTTTGTTCCTTCTTCTTCTTCTGGTTTTGTCTCAGGTAAATGTGACCTTCATGAGCCCTTGTCATTTCTTCTGGCTAACCAACTACTGATGCCATGTGTCTGTCTCTCTGTTGTTGTTCACTTGACTTCGATTCAGATAATGTCGTTCACTCTCATGCTTCTTACGCCAGGAATTTGCTTCAGGCTAGGAAAGGTGCTTTCTTTTCTTTACATCTTTCCTACCAAATACGGTTATGTAACTGATACTGTCGAATTATTTGTTTTGATAGTCCTCTTTCGAGCCCCCAATGCTAATAGCTTCTGCAATTTGGGTCAGCTTTCAGGATTGATATAGCTCAGTGGTTGTCAGCATGTAGATTGAATTGATTGCCATGTAATTAAAATCAGGAATCTTTCCAAGGAAAAAAAAAATAATAAATAAATTTTCTCCTCTTGAGATCTATATATTCCTGGTTATTGATTTCTGTGTCGAACTTTCTCAGATACGATGCTTGTAAATCAACTTGTTGCGATAAGCCCCAGGAGAAGCCTACTATTTGAATATCATAACATGCTATGTGATAGGGTTTTATTAGTGAGAGCCAATTGGAGTTTGCCTTCTCGACATTTATCATCATTATGTTCCTTGAGCAGAGTTGTTGGCTTGTCAGCACATTGGCTGGTTTTGTATGTTTTATTCCTCCAGAAAATATCTATTGTTCGAAATTCTGCAGCGTGCTTGCATTGTTCAATTTTACTCACTGCACATTCGCCAATTGATGCTGGAACTTCTTTAGTGATATGCTCCCACTCCCTTTTTAACGATGGCAAATAATCATGTAGGAGCTCACAAGTATTTCACCTCTACTGTTAATTTAGTGACAACTGATTGGATCAATAGGATTCTCAAGGATGTGGTTGCTCTTTTGGATCAACTCCTTGCAACAATGTATTTACAGTCTAGGAGCTTTGACAATACAAATTCCTACCAAGAAATGCCAACAATTGGAGGGAATGAAGGTGGACCAACAAGAAAAATTAGAAAATTAGTTTAAAGGGTATCACTACTATTAACTATACTCCCAAAGACTCAAATTTCTGGAAATTCTCAATGTTCCCAACAAAAGATTGGTAAATTTTCCAACTGGCTGGTCCCAAGACTTGGGCCGCAACATGCACCAGTAAAGATGAAAGTTGGAACTGGAAGATACTCTTCGTACCACATTACAAACGAAGCTTAGGATGTGACCTGATAGAACTTCGGACATACTGTTCTATTCCTTTCTTCTATTTAGGCCATCCGTCTCTGTTATTGCAAAGCAGTTAGCCATGTCTGCTTAAATCTATCAGTCAATGATGTGCACCTATATATGATCGTCTTTGCCCTGAATTATCGACTTGATGCTGTCAATAATTGATGTGCATCCATAGTCGACCATTGATTCTGGAATATAATAATTGGCAGTTTCATTGTAGGATAGAATCACAAAGCTGGTCTAATAATTTGCTATAATATGCAGCTTGTCCCATAAACTTTGAGTTTCTTAACTACACGGTCATCACAAGCCAATGCAAAGGACCCGACTATCCTCCTGATCGCTGTTGTACGGCATTCAAGGACTTTGCTTGCCCTTATGCAGATGAGCTGAATGACTTGAGCAACGATTGCTCATCGACTATGTTCAGCTACATTGACATCAATGGGAAATACCCAGCTGGACTTTTTGCTAGCGAATGCAGGGAAGGAAAGGAGGGCCTTGCATGCCCTCCGACACCATCACCATCACCATCTGAGAAATCAAGTGGGAGTCTGATTACTCGTGTGCCATTGCGAATACTAATGCTTGCAGCTGGCTTCCTAGTGATGTTGTTATTCCGAAGAGAAATGTGAGCGCTATTCTTCCTTTGCCATAGCTGTATTTAAACATTATCAGAGTGACAGTTTTCCAATCATAATTTATCTTATGGCTGAACTGAAAATGTTCATTTCTCCCGAAATTGTAATTTGTGATATATATATCTATATATATTAGCTTGCGGCTTGCTATATCTACAGACGGGAGTGTAGTTTCTTTTGTTCTATTTCAGATTGAGTGTTCAAACGATTCTATTATCAGATCTGTATGCACTCTCCGGTGTTTCAAAACCTGAGATTTCGAGACTGCTTATGCTGCCAGATCATCTGTTGATTGCCCGTGGTATTACATTGATCTCAACCGGCGGCCAGTCGGGAAAGAGAAATGGTCCTTGAGTAGGAAGGGAACACGGCAACTCTAGGGCCCTAAAAAGGATAAAATTTTAATTATAGAGTGCATTGCTTAGAACCTGTCGCAGCGGGACTGACAATGGCTGGACTTCAGTTGAGGATTCGGACTTGGAAGCATGCTAAGGACCCAACTATTGCTCCATCGTAAAAGGAGCCCCATGGAAGGCCCTAATTCTGTACGTACGAGCCACTTCTTTGAAACTGCTTCTCTGTCACATGCCAGGGCCGCGGGAGGGTACTCAACCGTAGAAACACAAAAGAAAAGAAAAGAAGAGGCAATACGTCCTATCCAAAAACTAAACTCTGTATTATTATTAGCATATTCGAAAATCCGAACGGTGAAGTAGCTTACACCGCCGATAAGCTTTGCACCAAAGGCCGAACCGTTGAGTTGCCATCATCCCCACGAGGATGGAAATGGCTCTTGTATGCCATTCTGAAAAAAAAAATAATAATAATTATGCCCTTATTATCTTGACTCACTCAAAATAACTCATTGCCAAAAATACCAATAATTAGTATTTTATTTTTTTATGTGCTTATTATTTTGACTCACTCAAAATAATTCATTACCAAAAAACCCGATAATTAGTATTTTATTTTTTTATTAAATTATTTTTATTCACTACAAAATTTAATCAAAATAAAATTTTCCCCAAAAAGCCATTACGAAGATTCAAAACCAAGAATTCTCCTCTCACCTCAATCAAGCGTTTTTCCCAACAACAAAATAGAGAAATAGGAAACAAGGAGGGTACGCTTATAAATACTTTTTACAGTCTCTTTCTTTCTTCTTCTTTTTTTTTTTTCAATTATTATTTTATTAAATGCTCGGTGTGTGAAACCCAAAGTCCTTAAAAGTAACGGGAGCGTGAAACAAGGAATCATTTATTCAAAAATAGAAATTCAATTTTCTATTTGTATATTTCAATAAAAAAAATCGAAAAATAATTTTATGTAAAAAAAATTCAAAGTTGTTTTCATAATGAGAAAAACTAAAAAATTTCGAAGGTATTGATTTTTCTTTAGTTAATATGCTTTCTATGACCTCAACTACAAAACATATACATATCACGTTTACTTCGTTACCCTCTGTTAATTGTGCAGTTGGGGGGTGTTCCGTTCGAACGCTTTTGCGAACAGTAAGAGAAAAAGAATTAGAACGTGTAGTCGTTGCTTTCCAAAGAAATAGGAGGAGGGAAGCCTCTTGTTGACCGAGGCTCTTGGGGGGGGGTGGTGGGGTTGCAGCTTCGTTAATCTCTTGTTGACCGAGTTTCTTGGGTGGTTCCATAAATCAACGAGAGAATTCCTCTTTTTTTTTTTTTTTAATTATTAAAGAAAATTTTGCTTTTAGATGTTATTATATATCCTTGTCTTCGTCGACATAACTGGTAAATAATTGTATTGTTTTTACCTTTGAGTATATTGTGAGTCCTCGTGTGCAGTAGAATGCATCTTTTTGTTTCAATGTCGCGTCCTTATTCTGAATTGTTTCAAACTGGGTTGGCATCTGTGGTTTTGAGCCGTACTTATGATTTGATATGTGGTAGGAACTGTGTCTTTGCTTATGAACCCGCTAAAAAGACCTAAAAGTCGAAGTTGTGAGCCTGCCGCTGAGGGGACCTAAATGCCGTTACTCTTTTGATTAATAGCAAGCCTGGTAGACGCGTTTAGGGTTGTTTGGCGGATACTAAGTTCTGCTCTTCTCGGAAGAAGACCTGCTCGCCACTAAAACGAAATGCCACGTACAAAGGGGGATTCCTAGCAAAACCCAAGTTCAGAGAGTTTTCGTGATTTCGATCGTCCCATCCAATGCAGCACTATTGATTATGATTTTATGTATCTCTTTCGTGCTAGTCAATTGATTCTTTCTATGCTAGTTTTTTCGACATTCATGAATAAAACATATTATTTTTTGATGCTGTTGCAAAATGTTAAGAATTTTGATGACGCCTTTAAGCAGGTGAGTTTCTTTCCTTCTTCCCAAATTTCCATGTCTGAGACAGGCAAATGGAGAAGGCAATAAGAGTGTAACAGTAAAGGGTGAAGGAGCCAGTGTCAGCCAATCGTGCAGTGGAGCCGAAGAGAGTAAAGGAAAAATAAAATAAAATAAGAGAAGGGTTTTCTACCAAAACCCAGCTTAGAAGGTGTTCATCATTTTGAATGCACCACTCAATCTAGTACTATTGATTACTTTAATTGATTTTTTTCTGTATCATTTTCCTTAGCATTCATGAATATATATTATCAGTTTCAAAAGAGAATACTCGCCATCTGGTAAGTCAGCTCACAACTTGGATACTTACGTCTCAAAGAAACTCCCTAATAAGCCAAGAGCAACTCGAGACAGAAGCCGGAATGCACGGTGAAGCAAGAGTAAAGATAACAGTTCTTTGGACCTTTAGATTGGGAAAACCAAAAATTGGATGTCTCTAATTGGTTCTGGGCTAAAATTAATTCCATTTGAAGAAAGAAGAAGGTCGACTTCAGAATTTTGACCTTTTAAAAATAGATTCGTCAACTGGGTCAAAGTAAGCAAAATAAAAGAAAATTAAAAAATAATAATAATAATCACAGCTTCGATAATACATATGATTTAAATAAATACTCTTTTATGAAATTTTGTGTTTTTCGTGGGGCAACATACAACGGAAAAGGCACTTTGAATTAAAATCATCAAAAAAGAAAAATCACGGCATAGATTTACTCTTCTGTTGTCATTCGTCGTCGAAACTTCTTTTATTGCCCCTCTGCTGTTATTCTTGTTGTATTTAATGTATTAATTCGAACTGATTCGTAAAAAATTAGCGTGAAACTCCTGAAGCCCGGCGTGCTGACGGTGCTACATAAAGAAGCTTGCCTTCTGTTATGTATATATATATATATATGTGTGTGTGTGTGTGTGTGTGTGCGTGTGTGTGTTTTAAAATAAAAAAAAAAACAGAATAAAAAAAAAAAAAGGGGGAAAGCGAGTGACAAAGTCAGAACGTGCGTAAGAACGAAGGATCCAGTACAGGGAGCTAATGGCCCCAGACGTGGTTCTTTCCTTGGGTTCTCCGCATGTCTTGGACATGACGGCGAGGAGGAGGAATCCTGCAGGGGGTTGGACTTTAGGATTCTCCTCCTTTTTTGTCCTTAATTTGCTTCTCTCTTTCACCGCTTGCGTACCCTTCTTTCTTTGTCCAAGGGTTGGAGGTTATCGTGTCCGAATCGAGAGTAAAAAAAAAAAAAGAAAAAAAAAAAAAGAAGGAAAAGACCCTCATCTATTTGCGAAACAAAGCTGCCGACTTCCTCGGAGTCACAACCTCCATCTCTGTTTTTAATTTAATTGATTGTAATTTGAGTTCATTAATTTGGCTCTGTCCTCAATTTTGTTTTTCCTATTTCATGTACGCTTCCATTCACTTTCTAATAATTCAACACTTCCAATATAGATACGACGCGACTTACAATTCTCATATAACTTCATATCTACCTAAGTAGAAATTTAAGCTAATAGACGGTGAATTTGATAACTATTTTAAGATATATAAAGTTAATTAAATTTTATTGAATGATAAAAAAGTCTTAAAATTTAAAAATATTTATATTATATAATATAAAATTTAATAAAATATCTATATATAAAAACTCCCTTAAAAAGCCACCAACGATTCAATCGGTACGATACAAAGCAAATAAAATTGGTTATCGAGCCGCCTACGTAGATCTAATTAACTAATACACAATGTCACGGACTTGGCCTTGAACACCCAACGACCTGTGTGGCACTAGCAATTTGCTTAACTCGAATGCTAATTCAGCCTGTTGCAATAGCTACAATATTACTAGCGGAAGATAGCAAGATGCAAACAAAGAAGATAAACGATATGGAGAACTTGGAGAATACTATATTACTTGGATATCTTACAAATGAATTCCCTAAAACTATATATAGACATCCACCCCTTCAACGGATGACTCTGATCTATTTGATCTAATGATCCCTTTTCACCTTCTAGAGTATTCTATCTAACTCTACATCTTCCAAGAAGATAAATGTACTATCTAACTTTACGTCTTCTTAGAGAATAAGAGAGTTATCTACAAGATTCTAGAGAATTCTACAAAATTCTAGAATTAAGAAGTGGTGGCTGGAATAAGCCTCTTCGACGGGCAATATCACGTGGCACGTGACATTCTCCCCCACTCAATCTGGCGACACCCTCGTCGCATCCCTCTTATACGCCTCAATCACATCAGCGTTGTTCCACAAGGTAAGCTCGTGTTCCCAACTTGCTTCGCTGTCTGGCAACCCCTTCCATTTAACGAAGTACTCGACATAACTTGGATGGGTGCCTCTCCTTAGAATGACGCGATGTGCCAGTATGTCTTCCACGTCACGTTCTGGCGTGGTTGTTATGGCAGTAGGTGCTCTCTTGGATTTGCCCCGGCTTAGCTCCTCCTTATCGGAACGGTAAGGCTTTAACAAGGTTACGTAAAATACCGGATGCATCTCGAGGTGTGATGGTAAATTTAATCGGTAAGCTAGTTTATCAATTCTTTTATCCACTGGGAAGGGTCTCTCATAACGCCTTACTAGACCCTTGTGCACCTTAGCAAACCTTTGACTTTGATGGGGAAAGAGTTTCACCATCACCAAATCTCCTTCCTCAAACTCCAAGTGTTTCCTCTTGGTATCGGCCCTTTGTAGCCAACTGCCAAAGTGTGTGGAGTCGTTGGTTGTAGTCCCGTAGCAACCTCGAACGGACTAGCCCCCGTTGACTCGCCTTTTTGTAGATTGTATGAGAATTGGGCTATGTCAAGCAACTTAGTCCAATCACTTTGGTTGGCACTTACATAATGCCTTAAGAACAGCTCCAACAAGGCATTAACCCTTTCCGTTTGGCCATCAGTTTGGGGATGAAAGCTTGTGGAGAAGTTGAGTTTAGATCCCATCAACTTGAACAACTCCAGCCAAAATCTCCCGGTGAAGCGAGTGTCTCTATCGCTGACAATTGTCTTCGGGATGCCCCAGTATTTCACCACATTCTTGAAAAATAGGCATGCTGCATCTTCAGCTGTAAACTTTGAGGGTACAGGGATGAACACACCGTATTTGCTGAATCGGTCTACTACCACCATGATGTTGGCACATCCATCTGACTTCGGTAGACATGTGATGAAATCCATCGAAATACTCTCTCATGGTTTCTCCGGAATAGGTAGGGGTTCCAGCAATCCTGGCTGTTGGTGTTGCTCCACCTTGTCTTGTTGGCATACCAAGCACGTTTTTACGTAGAGTTCAGTGTCGTTTTGCATTTGTGGCCAGTAATAAGCTCGCTCTACAAGTGCCAACGTACGTCGTATCCCCGGATGTCCTGCCCATTTGGAGTCATGACATTCTTTAATAATCGCCTTTCTCAATCCTTGCCACTTTGGCATATAAACTCTATTGCCTTTAGTTGTGAGTAATCCATCTTCAAGCCAAAATCGGCATGTCTTCCCATTACTTGCCAATTCCTTCAAACTCTTGGCTTGTGGATCATGCTTCAATCCCTCCTTCACTTGTTCCACCAAAGGGAAGCTTGGACTTGTGATGGCAGCTAGTTCGGCCTTCTTACTTAGTGCATCAGCCACCAAATTGATCTTACCCGGCTTGTACTCTATTACAAAGTCGAATTCTGCCAAAAAAGCTTGTCATCTCACTTGTTTTGGCATTAACTTCTTTTGATTGAGGAAGTAACTTGTGGCAATGTTGTCCGTCTTTACTACGAACTTGGACCCCAACAAATAATGCCTCCAAGTCTACAGGTAATGCACCACTGCAGTCATCTCCTTCATTTGGACTGTATAGCGACGCTCGGTCTCGTTTAACTTGTGGCTCTCATAGGCAATTGGATGTCCCTCCTGCATTAGAACACCACCGATAGCAAAATCTGAAGTATCGGTATGTACCTCGTATGGTTTGATATGGTCGGGAAGAGCCAACACTGGTTCGTCAGCTACTGCTTTCTTGAGCACTTCAAACGCTCCTTGGCATCTCGCATCCCAACTCCAGGTTCGGTTCTTCTTCAGCAAATCAGTGAGCAGAGTTGCAATAGAGGAGTAGCCCTTTATGAATCTTCGATAGTAATTGACGAGGCCTAGGAAGGATTGTAACTCGGTCACTTTCTTCGGTGGCTCCCAATTATGAACAGCTTGCACCTTGGTTTTGTCCAGCCATAGTTTGCCTCTGCCGACAATGTGCCCCAAGAATGTGACCTCTCGTTGAGCAAAGACATATTTCTCCCTCTTCACATACAACTCATGTTCTTGCAGCACTTGGAAAACTTGTCGTAGATGTTCAATATGCTCGTCCAACGTCTTACTATAGACAACGATATCATCCAAATACACTACAACAAATTTATTCAAAAACGACTCGAACACTCGATTCATCAATGTGCAGAATGTGGCAGGGGCGTTAGTGAGTCCAAAGGGCATAACCAAGAACTCAAAGGAGCCATACCTCGAAACACAAGCGGTCTTTGGCTCGTCTCCTTTTGCAATCCTTACTTGGTAATATCCTGATCTCAAGTCCAACTTTGTGAACTATCGTGTTTCACCTAGCTGATCGAACAAATCAGCTATCAATGGAATGAGATATTTATTCTTCACGGTTAATTTATTGAGTGCTCGATAATCGATGCACAACCGAAGTGACCTGTCATGCTTCTTTTGGAAAAGCACGGGTGCACCATATGGAGCCTTCGACGGTTGAATGTAACCCGCATCCAACAACTCCTTTAATTGCCTTCTGAGTTCTTCCAACTCAGGGGGTGCCATTCGGTAAGGCACTGCAGTAAGGGGTCTTCCACTAGGGACCAACTCTATCTTGTGGTCCACCTCACTTTTAGGTGGGAGCTTCTTGGGCAATTCGGGAGGCATCACGTCCTTAAACTCCTTCAGGACATGAGAGACTTCCTTAAGTACGACATTTGATGCGGGAGTATCCTTTTCACCCTTCAAGGATACAAGGAAGGTGGGCTGTAACTTCTTGACACCTTTAGACAGCTGCATGGCTGAGATTTGTTTGGATGGAATGCTAGTCTCCCTAGCCAAAGGCACCATGCATGTATTGCCTTCCTCCAAGATGCACATTGTGTTGGCAAAAGGAATAGGTACACCTTTAACACGGTCTATGAACTCCATACCAAGCACAATTGGATAATCATCCATAGGTACAATAGAAAAGTCTACTAAGCCACATCATTCTCCCATACGTACCTTTACATCATAGGCAATGCCAAAAATCGACTTTGGCTCTGAATTTACTACCTTGAGCCATCCTCGCTCTTTGTTGTATTTGATGCCCAACCGCCTTACTTCCTCTTCTTAAAGGAAGTTTTTAGAAGCTCCGGTATCCACTAAGGCTTTAACCACTTGGTTACTCACCTTTGCTTCCACATATAATCATCCTCTATTCTCGGTTTTAGGCACTTCGACTTTGGCTTTGATGGCATTGAGGATTTGCAAGGATCCCATCTTAGTCTCCTCACGTTGCTGCTGTTCCTCCCTTTCTTCAGTGATGGCAGAAAGTTTGGCTTTCTTTTGGCAGTCCCTAGCCTTGTGCAGTCCGTCACAAAAGTAGCATTTGAGAGGAGGTCTGTCATTGCCTTGACCCTCCCTGGTGTTCCTTCCTTCCCTAAGATCGTTAAACCTGTGAAAACGTCCTTTGTTTGAGGGGCTGTCTCCCCCACTCTTTTCCTTGCCAGCCCTATCCTTATGAGACTTGAGCTTTTCGAACTTCTTGAATTCAATTAGTGATTCAGCAACAGAAATAGCAGTGGCGAGATCTTAAACACTATGTCTTTGGATCTCCAACTTTGCCCAATTTTGCAAGCCATCTTTGAATGCAAAGAACGCCTCCTTATCGGGATAATCCGGAATTTCCAGCAACACTTCGGAGAATTCCTTCATGTACTCCTTAACTTTGTTCTTGCCTCCTCCTCGGCATTCTCCAGATAGAATTACCGCTTGAGTTCTTTCTTGAACCCGTCCCGCGTGTTGATGACACACGTACCCCTTTTGATATCGCTACATCTCCTTCTCCATCATACCATTGCGGTATCCACGAGGTATAAGGCAGCACTATCAATCTTCTTGGCATCCTCCGTGACACCAAGTGCCTTAAAGTATTGTTCCAAGTTCCATAGGAAATTATCGACCTCCTTTGCATTCCTCGACCCATTATACGCCTTGGGTCTTGGAACATCCACCTTTGGAGAAGCAGCAACTACCGTTGGCAAGGTCTTTACTTGGTCAAGACACCTTGATAGGGCTTGGTTTAAGGCACCTTGCATCTCCTCACGAAACTCTTCACTCTCCCTCTCGAGCTCGTCGATGCGCTGGTCTACTACCTCAAACTTCTCCTGCCTATCAGCCACAACAAGTTCAACTATCGTGAGCCTTGAATTGGTGTCTTCCAAGACATCCCTCGACCTTGATCTCCCCCTCTTTGGTTGCTTCTTCGCTTCCTCAACCACGTTGGTAATCTCACTACGTGAACCCGACATCCTTATCAACAGAGTATGCTTGCTGGTTGCAGAAACGATGCTCTGATACCACTTGTCACGGACTTGGCCTTGAACACCCAATGATTCGTGCGGTACTAGCAATTTGCCTAACTCGAATGCTAGTTCAGCCTGTTGCAATAGCTACAATATTGCTAGCGGAAGATAGAAAGATGCACACAAAGAAGATAAACGATGTGGAGAACTTGGAGAATACTATATTGCTTGGATATCTTATAAATGAATTCTCTAAGACTATATATAGACATCCACCCCTTCAACGGATGACTATGATCTATTTGATCTAATGGTTCCTATTCACCTTCTAGAGTATTCTATTTAACCTTATATCTTTCAAGAAGATAAATGTGCTATCTAACTTTACGTCTTCATAGAGGATAAGGAAGTTATCTACTAGATTCTAGATAATTCTATAAAATTCTGGAATTAAGGAGTAGTGGCTAAAATAAATCTTTTCGACGGACAATATCACGTGTCACGTGACAACAGGCACGGGGCAGAAGCGAGGAAAGTGGGCGTGCGGCATCAGACCGAGCACCTAAGGGACGGGGGATGCCAACAAAAAAAAAAAAAATTAATGTTCAGCTTTCTCGTCGCCGGTTCTCTTTGGCTAACGCGAATCAGCAATGCGTTAATAACACGTCGAATGACGGCTCCGGAAACGCGTGTTTTCTTTGTCGTGAAACAAATTTTTTAGTCATTTATTTTAATGGCTCGATTCTATATCAAAAATATTCTCTCTCCTTTTTCTTTTTCTTTCCCTTTTTTTTTTTTTTTTTGGTTTTGGTTTGGGTTTGGGTTTTGGTTGGTTGGTTTTTATGCTAAAATAGAGAGAGAGAGAGTCATTTTGGTCGACGTGAGATTTGCACGGCCAATTAATAAAAACAAAAGTCACATAAAAAGACAGAATGAACATGTTTTATGTGACTTAATTGCGCTTGAATTTGTGTTTTCAGTGATAAATAAAAATTTATAAAAAAAAAAACATTTTTCCCACGCAGAGAGAGAGAGACCCCCCCCGCGGGGGGGGGGTTGGGTGGGTTTCTCTTTCTTGTGGGGTTTCAGCTGCCTGATTTTTTGGGGGCCATAATTTCCAGATCGAGGCGCCCTTCATCTTCTCTCTCTCAATTACCGGAAAAAAAAAAGAAGAAGAAGAAAGAAGAAAGAAGAAAAAAAAACCCCAGGTATTTTTTTTTCTCCATTTCGCGCCTTTTACTTATTTATTTATTCATAAATAGATATTTTCATTCTTCCATCTCTCTCTGTCTCTCCTTCTTTTTCGCGTTTTGTTGGGCTTTGATTTAGAACGTTTATGTTTCTGGAACAAGAAGAAGAAGAAAAACCAAGACAAGCAGAATGAAAATGCTGATGGAGTTACTAGAAACAGTAAAATTATGTATATTTCTTCTTCTTCTTCTTCTTCTTCTTCTTATTATTATTATTATTAGGAGAAGAAAATGCTGATTTTTTTTACATCTACTGCAGAGTTGGGAAAACATTACGCTATCCCATTGCCCTACCTTCAATGTTCCACCGGACTGACTATTAATTTAGGTAGCTTTGGAATTGAAGTTTACTGTATTTAACTCCTTGTTTCTTGGATATTCATTGCGTGCCCTATCTTTATTTTGCCGATGCATTGATCAATTTGATTCTACTAACATCGATATAGGGTCCCATCAACAAAAACTGATGTTGGTTTAGGCCTGTAATTGTCCGTCAGAATGTCCCATTACCAAGGGGACGATGCTGAATACATGGCAGATGAATATGAAATGGAAGATGTTGATGATGTGATGAACGAAGAAGAGCTTCATGGTAAAGAGATAGGTTCGGACTCTGATGTTGACGAATATGACTACACGGTTGGTCCCATGATTTTAGCATTCCCATAAGTAAATCGTAAACAATTTCCTCAAAATTATACTTAACGCTGACATACAATTTTGATGCAGAATAATAAAGTCGCCGATACTTCTGCAGCTCAAGCCAGAAGGGGCAAGGACATGCAGGGAATTCCTTGGGATCGGCTTAGCATTACGAGGGAGAAATACAGGCAAACTAGACTAGAACGGTACAAGAACTATGAGAACGTCCCTCATTCCGGAGAAGCTTCGGGGAGGGTAAATATTCATTTTTGTTATTTTTGCCTGTATGTTCTTTTGTTGGCCAAATTACTTTGGTGCTATTAATATCTTCTTTCTTTGGACTATATACAGGACTGCAAAGCTACTAAGAAAGGAGGGTTATATTATGAGTTCAGGCATAATTCCAGATCCGTGAAATCAACCATACTTCATTTTCAGGTCAGCAAAATGCAAGTTTGATTGCAGCAGCTACCCCACATTATAAACATAAATCTTACTTTTACTTCGGCTTGAACTTCATAATGGTATTTCACTGATGGAACAGAGAAAAAGATTTTTTTTTTTTTTCTTTCTTATTGTTGGGGAAGGGGAAGAGGGGTCCTAAATTTATCATCATCAGTAATCAACCATGCTAACATGATCTTGTTATGATCTTTTGTCACCTTGCTTTATGGAACCGGTTGGCAATTTGAATTGGGTAATATAATTGTACTTAGCATGGAAGTGAGGAGGAATGTGTACGTAAATGATGAAGTGCAGTTAGGAATAATAAAATATACACAGCCATGTACGATGGACTGACAAATATACATGACTTTGCCCGTGCAGTTGAGGAATTTGGTTTGGGCTACAACGAAGCATGATGTATATCTTATGTCACACTTCTCTGTTGTTCATTGGTCATCCTTAACCTGCAGCAGGTCTGAAGTTCTTGATGTCTCAGGACATGTGGCACCGAGTGAGGTTAGTCTTTTGTTATTATTTATTTCCTATGAGCATCACCTGTTTAACTTTATTTATCTTTTGAATCGTACTGCTTGAATTACATTATTTTCTGGAAGGCATTAATTTCATTTGAACGTACAGAAACATTCTGGAAGTCTTCTGGAAGGATTTACACAGACTCAAGTCAGTACTCTTGCTGTAAAAGGCAAGTTGTTAGTTGCTGGAGGTTTTCAGGGAGAACTAATCTGCAAGGTAAGTTGAAGATTTTCCCATTTTAGTTTTTCTTTTGCCAGAAGTACTTCAATTATCTGGCAGTAAATAAGCTAAACAACGATAATTCAAGTTGTCATTGACCCTTGTACATAGTGATGATGGCACCTTCTCATTTTATATCTGTCTGTCCACATGCATATGAGAGAAAGAACATGCCTTTTCAAGCTTATTTTCCATGCAATGATCCATGTTCCCCTCCTTCCAAACCCCCACTTCTCTTTTCTTTACAGCATCTAGATCACCCTGGAGTAAGCTTTTGTTCAAAGACAACTTATGATGATAATGCCATCACAAATGCTGTTGAGATCTATGATGGTCCCAGGTATATGTCTTCCTTTATCTCAGTGATGTAACTACTCAATTGCAACTGGAATCTAACCTGAGTTTATTTTCTTCATCCCTAGTGGTGCTGTACACATTACCGCCTCAAATAATGACAGTGGAGTCAGAGATTTTGACATGGAGAAATATCAGCTTACCAAGAATTTTCGTTTTCCTTGGCCGGTGAATGTAAGTCAGCTTGAGCTACCCTCTGCTAATGCTCTGACCACGTGCACAAGTGACGTCTGTTGGGATGTGAAAAAAATTGACAAATATGGCAAATGTGGTTGCATATTTAAGACAGTTAAATATCTGTGTGTGGATGGGTAATTGAATTTATTGTTTCTAGTCTGGTAAATTGTTAGGTTTTCTTTACAGATATCAGTAGCATTTTTAAGCATTGGTAATAAGTCGAAGAGTCTGTTACTTGAATAAAGTAACTAGTTTTGATGCCTTATTTGTCATCTAATTGGCTGCAACTTTGGCTGCATAAAGTATGATGAATGATTCAATAGATAAGGTGGGAAGGATAATATACCTTTTATCGCTGGACATTTGCTCTATTTTGATTATCATTGTTCTAGTTTAATTGCTAATCCTGATGCATGCTGTTGGATACTGTTCTACTTTGGAGACATGGCCAAGAATACGTACCTATTTTGATAGCAGAGCAGCTGAGTGACCGAGGCCAAGGTCTATTACTGCATCCTTGCAGACTACTTGGTTCTAATCACATGCTTTTGCTGCCCTCTTCTGCAGCATACTTCTGTGAGTCCTGATGGCAAGCTTATCATCATTGTAGGCGACAATCCGGATGGAATGTTGGTGGACTCCAGTACTGGAAAGGTATACTGATTTATTTTGCCATTGACCTTACGTGTGCGAAATCTGTGAAGGGATATAAGGCCTCAGTTAAATTCTGAAATTCTCGCAGATGGTTACACCCTTGTGTGGCCATCTGGATTTTTCATTTGCATCAGCATGGCATCCCAATGGTGTCACTTTTGCTACTGGAAATCAAGATAAAACCTGTCGAATCTGGGATGCACGAAACCTGTCTAAGTCAGTTGCAGTTTTGAAGGGAAATCTTGGAGCAATTCGGTGCATCCGCTACACTCTTGATGGCCAGTACATGGCAATGGCTGAGCCTGCTGATTTTGTGCATGTCTATGATGTGAAAAATGGGTATGAGAAAGAGCAGGAGATTGATTTCTTTGGCGAGATATCTGGTGTATCATTCAGTCCTGACACAGAGGCTCTCTATATTGGGGTGGGGGACCGTACATATGGTAGCCTCCTCGAATACGGTCGTTGCCAGAACTACTCATACCTTGATTCCATGATTTGAGTTGAATCAAACGACGTGCAAATAAAGTGTGTCATGTGTGGTTGTAGGTTGGTGCTGAGTGAGAAAACCAAATAACTTCGATTCGTGAAGAGAGTTTAGGTGTAAGTGTCAGTGAAATTGTAGGTTACTGTGGTTCTAGTGCCACTGTTGTTGGGGTTATCATGTTGTATGTAAAATAGAGGGGGTGTACAGCAGGCTAGACGGTGTTCTTGTGAACACTACAGAATGAAAATGAACTCCTGCCTCTCGATGGCAGTACACAATTCCACGACCGCTTTGTATCTTATTAGAAGTCTAATGTTCTCTTCGTTTATTTTCTCTCCCTTTCTTCGATGGATATCCGAGTCTTTTTTACTTCTAACCGCCACTAAAGCACGTGTATTTTAGGTCCAGACTATTTTGAGTCTACGTACACATCAGGTTGCTAGCAGTGCAGCCACGGAGTTGAAGAGCTCGGCCTACTGACTACTGAGGACGCTAAAGCAGGGTAAGATTACCGAATGGGGGCCCATTCGATAGAAAATGTTGGTTTTGATAATCGAAATTCCAAAATAGTTAAATTCCAATAAAAAAAAAAGTATTGAGTGCCCAAAAAATTTCCACGAGTAACATCGATTTCTGTCTAAACGCTTCTCTCCGCAAAGGTTTCACTGATTCTTAGTTTTGGCTCCTTGTTGTCCTTGCGAATGGCATCTGATGCGGTTTAAACCCTCTGTTTTCGGCCGAGTTAAACTAATTTTCTTCTTATAACTTGTAAAGTGGGAACAAATTGGGAGATTGAAGCGAGGAGAGGGAGAGGGCCAGAGAGGGAATTGAAGAATCGAACAGAAGAAAACACGACCTTCTCATAGAAATTATAATTAATTAAAATTTTCTATCCTCAAAGGAAGGACATGGACCAGGTGCCAACTGCGGCCAAGCCAAGAATCTGTGATCCACAAAGAACCAATGAAACAAAGCCACTTCACCTGTGAGAATCCTTCCCCTATCATCACCAGGAAAGCCAAAAAATGAAAAAATAAAAATAAAAATCACTGTGTGTGGCCCTAGGCCGTCTCCACACCACTGAGTGAGATATGCATCGTGTCATCCACAAGCAGCATGCATCTTTATGATTTACAGGCCACTAACATTGCACTACTACTATTACTGCTACAAACCTACCCTTCAAAATACTATCAAAAAGGGAAAAAAAATCACAACTTTCCCAACTCAGCTGACAGGCGCAGAGCCAAAGGAAGGCAAGAAAAATAATGGCGACCTCTACCTTGTTCTTGACACCCACCGCCACCATCCAAAAGCACCCCCACGATCTCTCCCCGTCCAGCATCTCATTCCAAGGCCTTCGACCACTCCCCAAGGCCGCCGCCAAAGCTTCCCTGCCCAAGATCACCGTCACCCCAGGAAGGAGCTTGGCTGTCAAGGCAGAGCTCAGCGCACCATTAGTGATAAGCCTGAGCACTGGCCTGTCACTTTTCTTGGGGAGGTTCGTTTTCTTCAACTTCCAGAGGGAAAACGTGGCCAAACAAGGGTTGCCGGAGCAGAACGGGGTGACCCACTTCGAGGCAGGAGATGTGAGGGCCAAGGAGTATGTTAGCCTCCTCAAATCAAACGATCCCGTTGGTTTCAATATCGTAGATGTTCTTGCTTGGGGCTCCATCGGCCACATCGTCGCCTACTACATCCTGGCCACCACCAGCAATGGCTATGACCCCAAGTTCTTTTAGTTAATCAATCACTTTATTTCACTCTAGTGAGGCTTTTGTCTTGTTCTAATTGTTAAATGTTTTAACGTATTATTGTTGTCCAACATTGTATAGTCTCTCTGGCTTGTCTATCTACTGTCAACTGCTTCGAAACTTGGTAACATCTTTTCACGCACCCCTCTCTCTCTCTCTCTATATATATATATATTTAGTTCTTGATTTTTATTTTGAAACTTTACGAGTCTTTCAATATTATTCAGTCGATGTTTCATCCCACTTCTGCTTCTTCTTCTTCTTTCTTTATTTTTTTTTTTCCGCTTTATCAACGCCCACATATTTTATGGATCAACTAAAATTCACAAAGAAAATGGCAGCTTGAATGCTTGAAGTATCTGCCTTTTGGATTTCTGATGAACAATCTACGTACATAATGTTAAAACATCAAATATCTCTTGTTACGAGCAACTCAAAACTAACGCTAAAGCTAAATGGTCAAAATCTGTCATCAATGAAGTTTTCTTCGGTCGGCAATTAAGCGTCTTATTTGGAGCTTTAATTCTCGAACTCAAAACATTATCTCAATTAAATTGCAGGAATCAACTCAATTTGCGAAATGAGTGTTCATTCTACTCCGTCGATAGGAGTTTAAAGATAACCACAAACTCATGCACTAGGGAGGGTAGGAATCGATCATCAAGATTATACGACCACCCCCCCTTCCCCCAACGATGGGATGGGGTTCTTTGGATAACATGTCTTATTAATATAACTCAATTCAATTCAAGGAGCTGATTCAACTCACTTTGGATGCTTTTATAATAAATGTTCACTTTAATACCCTCCTGCCAGCATAGGACTTCGTGTTCGGGGTCGTCGGTCTCAAATCTAAATAAAAGAGAACATTTGCGGTAAATAAATTAACGATCAGTGTAATATTAGCTAAATTTGTACGATAT
Organism: Bruguiera parviflora; assembly: GCA_019804595.1. Taxonomy (NCBI): domain Eukaryota; kingdom Viridiplantae; phylum Streptophyta; class Magnoliopsida; order Malpighiales; family Rhizophoraceae; genus Bruguiera; species Bruguiera parviflora. The sequence continues at coordinate 10,887,482 of CM034050.1, forward strand.
GAACTCGTTAGACGATTATGATTAAATTTAGGATTAAACCTTGCTGCTTGTTGTTGTTTACTACCTTCCTCAGTCACAAACCAATGATATTAAGCCTGGCAATCGATCACCAAGATTGAAGGAAGGTGAGGGATAAGAAATACGGCACTCTTTGGCAGACACCGAGCATAAATTAGGAAGAGGACTGTATGGGGCAAAAAATTAAACGAAAAAAAAGAACAAGGCATCATCAACGGGTGGATCTGTGACCGTCTCGGGAACCCAAAAAATTTTGGGCATTGGCAAAGAGACGTAAAAATGTAACCCAAAAAGAAATAAGAACTATTCTTGCGCACAAAAATTTTATACACAGATACTTACAATTAGTTAGAAGTCACAGAGTTCTAAATATTATTTTAGTCTAATTGTGATTTTTGCCTTTTTTTAATTTTTTTAAATACTTTGTGCCTTTTTTTAATTTCGTTCCCAAAAAAACAAAAAAAAAAAGAAGAAGAAGAAGAAGAAGAGACATAAATAAAATGAAATAAACAAAAACCTAGCAAGAAGCGGAGCCTCCGTGCTTACACGCGAAAAAAAATATAAAGAGAGTGAGAGAGAGAGTGTTTTTGTGTCGTTGCTTTTGACCTAATCTAATCTAAACGTCCGATCGACTCATATCGCCTCTCCTCCAAATCCCACGGCTTTCTGTTTTTTCTTTTTTTCTTTTTTTTTTGCTTTGTTCTTTGGTGGGGGGTGGAAGAGGGGAACGATATTAGCATAATAATAATAATTATTATTATTGTAATTATTATTATTACGTGCTTTTAGGGAAAAAGAAAGCGCATTAATATCCTTGCCATAAATCTGCCTCTGACCAGTCTTATGATTTTTTTTTTCTTTTATTATTTATTCTCTATAGCATCCTTTAATGCTTCTTACCGTTACCGTCTGTCCTCATAGCACATCATCTCCTCCTCCTAACAAAGCATGATAGTATTGATGACGAGTTGACCGGAGGGGAAGGAAGTTAAAAAAATAAAAAATAATAAAAAGAAAAACAAAACAAAATTTCTGTATCGAGACAGAGACAGAGACAGAGACAAGAGGCTGCTTTTCTTCATCTTTTCCTCTTTACCACCCCACCCCACCCTTCCCCCCCCCAAAAAAAAACCATCTTTTGAATCGAGCCGGCCTTCCTTGCTTAGGCTCTTGACCCAGTAATACTAACATGTTGCCCACCCACAACCCAACTGCCACAGTTAATTCATCTCAACCACAACAACAAGAGGAGGAGCAACAACAAGAAGAACAACGGCAGCAGCGACGATTAGATGGTCACGGTCCGTTTCAGGCCGCGAACGGCCAATCTTTCGGGTCTTACCCTCCAGCAACCGCCAATTACGATGACGTTGTTCAAAGTTCCGACCTTTTCTGGGAAAAGCTCAAATCTTTCCATCAATCTTTTGGCACCAAATTCATGTATGTATGTTGTTGCTTTCTCTTCGGACCCTTCTATTCTTATTTGTTCCTGGCTTAATTTATTGGTCTTTTCAGTTCAGCAGTCATTTCGATTTAAGTTGTCTGTCTGGCTTCTTTATTTATTTGTTTATTTTTTTAAGTTATGCGGTCGTTTGATTCTAAACATTTTAGGGATTCTTTTATCTTATCTGTTTGATAATTTTTCGCGGGGGATTCTGCTTTGTATTTTCAGGTGTTTCGCGTTGGGGTTTAGTTGGTCGAATAATTTATGCTTCTGTATATGTTTTTTCTTTTTTTTTGTTTTTTATTTTTTGTGTGTTTTTTTTTTTTTAATAAATTGTTTCCCATAAAGTTGCGTATCTATTTACCATATTTGAATGCCTTTTTACCATCTCTTGTTCTTTTTGAGTATCTGATATCTGGTCATGATGTCTTCCCATCTTTAGGCTAACATTGCCCGCAATAGAGAGAGACAATATCGAAGTCTGTTTAACCTTTCCACTGAGTCTGAAACCGAAAGTGCCTTCCTTTCTTGCAGAACGTGATTGGAGTTTCTAATTTATTTATATTTTTTTTTCCACGAAGAATTGCTACTAAGAAGATAATTGCAATCCTTGTATGTGATTATAGATGAAATCATCTGTCTTTTGCCTTTTTATATCCCTGGTTTCTTTCTTGGAGTGATTAATGTCTTAACTAGCGAAGCAGCTTCCTCACATGCCTGAAGGAGGCAATTTAACTCTAGCCCTGCTTTCTGGGGCAGTGGAGGTTGTGGGTTGAGGGTGTCTATATCTTTTAGGCCTAACCCCAGAATAAGAATATTCACGCTGTTGGTCAAAAGCTAGAAGCATGGTTGCAACATTTCCTGTTGGCTGAAGATCCATGAATGATCAGTGATTATGGGAACCAATTCTGTTTATAATGGTGAATAAGCAACAGACGTTCTTCTGTTATGAGATTTGTCCTCAATCGGCAATTAGAGAGAAGTGGACTAAGCATTTAAGCTTCATACATAGTTAAATGTTTTAGCACTGTTTGTTTGTTTTTGGACATAATACTTGGCAAACTGACTATATTGCTTAACTTCTGGCCTTTTTTTATGTTATGTTATGTTTTTATCTCTATTTTTTGATATAAATCATTACTGTTATTGCAAGAAACTGTAAACAAATATCTCTTTTCACTTTTTTCCAATTTATACAGAAGTGTTTGATTTCCCTTAGATTTAAGTCTTCCATATCCTTCTCAGCTTATGGACATTGATCTTTTATTTCAAATTATTACTGACTCAGAAATGAAATTATCTGTCGCATTTTGTGGAAAAAGAAAAAGACTTAAAGAAATCGTTTATGTATTTTAAATTTTTTCCCTACTTGCAAAGGGTTCCTACTGTAGGAGGAAAGGCTCTGGATCTTCACCACCTTTTTGTGGAAGTCACATCTCGCGGTGGCCTTGACAAGGTATGAGTCATTGATGTTACATTAACTAGGACCTTTTGGGTATGTGCAACTGTCAGTATGCTTCTTATAAATGATTACAAACTCGGTTCCCTCATACTAAATAAAGATTGTGAAATAGTTCTATTTGAATCAAGTTGCACCAAATCTGTACATAAACATATATGTTGTATGTAGGCAAATATTTAAATCTTATAGAACCTGACTTGCAGCTTATGTGGGTATAACATCGGGAATTTATAGTTTTCTTCCATCAAGTTTCCTTAGGAATCATCGAAGGATAATGTTTATGCATGCATCCATGTGTGTGTTTCCTTTTCAAGGTATTGTGAATTAATTACAGGTAATTAGGGGTCGTAGATGGAAGGAAGTGATCTCTGCCTTCAATTTTCCATCAACAATCACCAGTGCATCATTCGTCTTAAGGAAGTACTATCTATCCTTGCTTTATCATTTTGAGCAGGTCTATCACTTCCACAGAGAAGTGCCTGCAGTCTCAATGCTAGGTATTTGGAGATAAGACTTTTTGGGTTTTCATCTTTCTTGTTTCCTGATTATTCCTCCTAGGTTGGAATATATATACTTAGACATTACTTTGTATACATGCAGGAAATGGGAACCTTGTTGATGGGCCTACAACCCCAGATGAAGGCACTACCATGAGCCAGTTGTCGGGTAAGGATGGGTGGTACCCACCATTATGAAGTGATGGCCTATTTTGTTGGACTTTTTGTCAGTTCCATTGCTTCAAACACTGTATTGCCTCGACAATAATATGTTCGAGTTCTGTTGGACCAACCCAATATATGTAATTATTTAAAGGTGGTTTTGGATTTCTTAAAGAAAACATGAAAAGATACGAAGAAAATTTTGGTGGCCTTGTATGTGGTTGACAATGACCTTTGGTCTTGGTGATCTCCTGGAAAGGTCTTCAGCTTTTGCATGTATTGCAGCACTGAATGTGCTTTTGTTCTCCACGGGTCCTGTTTAGGCTCACATCAAGGTCCTTGTATAGTTATCACAAAAAAATAAATAATAAAAAAGGAAAACAAACCTAAGGTCCTTGGTATTATCTGATGAATACCTCACAACTTTGGATATAGAACTGTAGTAGCTGCCACTGAATACATGTTGACTCTTTCAGTTGCAGGAAATACAGAATTGCAGCTTGGCTGCTCAGTGACTGGATCTATTGATGGCAAATTTGATGATGGATATCTGATTACTGTGAACCTGGGCTCTGGTCAGCTTAAAGGTGTCTTGTACCATATCTCTGATGCATTTCATGAGCCACAGAACACTCAAAATTCGGATGTACCTTCTCGCCGGCACCGGAGGAGATCTCGCTTATCTTTACATGATCCATCTCGTCCCAGGTCAAACAGGAGTGGCTACAATTTCTTCTTTGCTGAGCATTATGGAAGGCTAAAGCCCCTACACCGTGGGCAAGAGAAAATTATCACTAAGAAGATTGGACACATGTGGAACAACCTCACAGGTGCAGAAAAGCAGGTGCATTAAGAGAGCTGTCTCTTCAGTCTCCTCCTACGTTTTCTTTACTATGATTTCCTTGCAGTAATGCTGGAGTCAACTCATCAATGGAGGCTATTGTGTCATGATATGTGGAATCTTAATGGCATGAATTTGTTCATAAATTACCAGACTCTTAAATGGCATTGGATTTATGACTATGCTTTGCAATATTTGCATGTAATTCTTTATTTTTAGTTGACCAAGACTTTTTAACCATTCCAAGTATGCCCAAACTAACAGGATCTGGATTCTACTTTATTCCATGCGTCAGGACTTGTGTAATTCTGGTTCTATTGGCAATAGATTCCTTGTGTTGCCATCTTGTTCACTGCTAGCCTGTATGCATAAAGCTCTGCTTCCTCCACCTAATTATTTCAGCCTTGCACATTTTGCCTTTTCCTTTCCATTTTACTTGGTTGTTTTATGTTCCTTTTTTTTATTATTTTTTTTATTGTCTTTTTAACAATATATCCCTCCTTTGTTCACCCTGTGCATACCTCCCGGATCGCCAGTATCCAGATGAGTAATGAGATGGAGAATATGTGTATAATCCATCCTCCACCTGACCAAAACAACACCACCTGGAAAAACCGCCCAAGCTTCATAGAGTTCGAGGCATAAAAAGCTCTTGTGCTTGTACAGAAGGAGAATTGCGTTCCATGTGAAGGATTTTCTTTGCACTGAATGCTGCACTAGCTGCTATTTCTAGTAGTGTGATGATAGATCTTTGCTAATTCTAGTATTCTGGTCGCTATCTATAGTCTAGTATTCAGATTTTAGATGTACCAGATGAATTTGCTCAACATGGAATGATGCAAGTATGCAGAAGGATTCTTAATTAACATGGAAATTTGAAATATTCTTCCTGGAATTTTCTTTTAAAGCTTCACTAACAGGGTTCTGTGATGTGACTCCGTGGTTGCAGGTTTATCAGGAAAAGGGTTTGAAGGACAAGGAGAGATACAAAACTGAAATGTTGGAATACAGAAATTCTTATGTACAACATCTTTAACATAGATTGCTCCCTAGCAGTTAGGACACGTCTATTTTGCTGAACTTAAAACAATGATAGCTTCCCTTGCTGAAACTGCATTCGTTCAATTTTGTCTTTTGGGTTGAGCCTCGGTACAATACAAGTATGCTTATCCACTTTACAATCATTTTGTGCATTATACTCCATACAAAAGCCTTTCATTGATGCAAAATTATGGTATACTTGCAAAGAGATACATATCGGATACATGAACGATTGCTGTTAGCTCAAGCGCTTGATAGGATGGCAATGGCATTCGAAGACCATTCGAAAACACAAAATTGATAAACAATGGACCCAATATTATAATATTAAATAAGACCTGAACAATCAACTGCACTCATCGACTGATCTAATTTTATAGCAAGCAACAGAAGTAAACCACTGTATTGGATTCTGAAATCAATCCAGGGTACTTAATTTTATGAATTGGACTTCATCTCAAGCGCATTGTATTATCTTCAAGTTCAAACCCTTGTTTATCCATCTACATTCGAGCAACTTTAGCTAACTCAAATCTAGAATCCATATTTCAACCCAGCAAATAGCAACGCCGGTTGCAATATGAGAATTGATCTCGGTCATTTAGGATTATCTGCTCAAAAGAAGAAAATCAATTGAGCAAATCAAGTTACAAATATGCGAAAAGGAAACCTGCCAAAAACTTTCACAAGAACAGTGACTATCACATGCCCACTCCCCCAACAACCTGAACACCCCCCCAACCCAAAAAATTAGGCTTGTTCTAAGTGGTGACAGGGAAACTTATTTTTACATTGGGATTTATGCCTAGAATTAGTGCTAAAAATAATACATAAAAAATATTAAAAAAAAGCACCTGTGGTTCTCATATTTAAGTGGGTACAATGACCCCTGAACGGGGTGCTAACTGCAACGCTAAAAGCCAGAAGACCAGGATAAGCAACATCAACTGGACAAAAAGACACGAACCAACCTCACATACTCTCCCCTGCATCTTCAGCACATCTTCCGTGCCTAATATTTCTTCACTGTACTTTTCTAACTCTGCTTGTTTCCTTAAAATTTCAGCCTTTCTTTCTTCTCCAAGCTTGTTCACTAGCTGTGCTTGCTCACCAGCCAAAGCTACTTGCTCCCTTAGGAGGGTGATTTGATCTCCTGCAGCAACTCTCAAATTCTCTATTGTACTTGTCAGTGCCACATACGTGACCTCGCCCTCAATTTTTAGCTTAAAGAGGCCCTCAAGCTCAGTCTCAATCTCTATAGATTTCTCTGACTCTAAGTCTATGGTATTCCCCAATGTTCCCTTTGTTAAATCAACGATGTTCAAGGTAGCTTCTAGTTCAGCAACCCTGGACTCCTTCATATCGAGGAGGGTCTTTGCCTCCTCCAATTTGCTTTCCAAATATGTCACATTCTCTGTCAGGTTCAATACCTGGGACTCCAAGGAGCTTAAGTTTCTGGGATATTCAAACTGGTTGGGTGGACTTGATTCATAGATTCTAGGACCAGCATAAGCTAAATCTGCTGGCACACTATCATCCTTTCCAACATTTCCTAGCTTTTCAACCTCTGCAAGAAAGCATATAACGCCATTAAATTTCATACAAGGCCAGTACTTGCCAGCAATTATTATGCCGCAATTTCCAGAATTCACATTGCAGAAGAGAACCAAGCAATTAATCCTAAAATAATCTTAAATCTGATGCAAAAGATTGCCACCACTAACTTAAATGAATGAACAGAAACCATTGGGAATTTGGCCCATAAACAGGAATCCCAAAAACCACGAGAGGAGGTTGACAAAACAGAAATGACTCCAAAACCAGCCAAAAGCCTTAGCAAAATATTGCATTGCAGAATATGAACAGCGTATCAGACTGATAACCACAAAATAAACAGATTGTTAGGTGTGGCACAATTACAAATAAGCAACATAAAGATTCTAACTGCAGTAGCGCACAGAATACACAAATAAAAGTGATGTAGAAAAAGGTTCATACAATAATAATAAAAGGCAATTAACTTACCACTTTCTAGGGCTTCTTGCGCAGATTGTAGACTGCAGATTGATTCCACTAAAGGATCCTGGTCTAACAAGTGCTGGTGGTTGGCACTTTTTTCTTCCTTATCCTCCCACGACCCACCTGCAGCTAAATCACCATGTGAAAAATCTTCAATTTCTCCATCATTCTCTTGAACAGAGCCTGTTTGAACTTCCACATCAAACTGTTGTTTAAAAGCATGGGCCTCGTTGCTATTTTCCCCATCATAATTCAATGATCTTCCCCCCAGCTTTCCGTTGCTGGTCACAGAATAAGCACCCTGCACAAAGACAAAGTTGGAGCTTCTTGAGTCAGATTCCATGCAGGAATGAGGGTGTTCTTTCTTGATTTTGACCCTTTCTCCTCTGGGCTTCTTACTGCTCCCAACCCATCCCTTCCCCTGTTGAACCCGTGGAGAAGAAGAAGTACCAACCCACTTTACACTCGAGTTCTTGATCCTGTTCATCTCCTCCCGCACATGGCCCAAGACTGCGGGCAGGTCAGAAGCTACCCTTGGAGCACTGGCAGCCGTTGAAGATTTGCTACTGCGTTCCTCACTATTCTCAGAATACATCCCAGACCCAGTAGCAAACTTAGAGTCCAGACTAGATCGATGGTTCACATCCCCATCAGAAAAAGCTGTGTCTTTCAACACGTTAGGGGATCCAACAGGACCTTCATCATTTTGTCTGATTTCAACAGGCATAGAATTATTTGGCTTAGCTGACTGATTCCCAGAACCAGAAGATACTCTCTTCAAAATTTTAGTGCCATCACCGGCATTGACAGTTGCATCCTTAACAGCATCCCTCTTGAATCTCCTCCATTTCCTCAACCCTTTGCCTTTAGTTGAAGGAGGCGAGCCAACAGCAGGAGGAGGAGGAGGAGGAGATACAGCTGCCGGAGGAGGAGATTCAGTGAATCCCCTTACCTTAGGCGGAGAAGTCACTGAATTACCTAGACACTCAATTTCCTTGCCATCTGAATTTTGATGAAAGCCATTGGCAGGGACGGGTGGTCCACTAGAAGCTGTGTCGTGAACCTCGTCTGACTCCGACCCATTAGCCTCAACCTTGTTGGCATCATCACCCACAACCAGAGGAAGGTTGGATGATTCAGAAAATTTAAGCTCTTGGTTTGCGGAGAATTCATTATCGTCAACAGATTCGTGAGCAGCAGAGCATTCGCTGCGGAAATCCATAATATAACTAAGAGAGGTGGGGTGAGTTATCAAGGGTCACTGTCCTGTTTTCGAGATCAAAGATCAATAACTAAATCCATTCCAGGAGAGTCCCTCATGCCCAAAAAATCAAATCAACTCAAACAATAAAATTTTTATAAAAAAAAAAAAACCGTAAGAAGAAGAAGAAGAAGAAGAGATTAAGGAGGGGATCTACACCTACCGAATCATTGTCGATTAAACTTGACATCACAATTAAATTCAATTCAATTCAGTGGAACTCATATAAGTTTGTTTGATTTATTTAACACAAGATATGTGGGATTAGATAATAATAGTAATAATAATGATGATTCAGGCAATTAACAACAAAAGTTGATGATTGATCAGATTTATTTTCAGCAAATTTAAACTAAAATCGAGTTCTTCTCCTTAAAATAATAATAATAATAATAATAACACTACACCCAGTCGAAATTGAAAGGGGAAATCGAGAGAGATAAAGATAGAAAGGGGAAATTGAAAGGTGGGGGCCTTACCCTTTTTAGAAGCTTAACAGAAATCCAATCCCAATCCCAATCCATGGCATTAAATGAAATGAATGAAGCTTTGAATTCAAGATAGAGAGAGAGAGCGAGCCGTAATAAGGGTTGAGTTGAGACCGATGATGAATACTGATAATTCAATTGATGAAGGGAATTTTGGAAACCCTACACGAATAACACTCGGCTTCCACCTAGCAATTTTATTGGCGACAACAGAGCCACGTCACATGGAGATGGCTGGCCCAGAGGACAGGACAACCACTCCCCAGACCCAGAGTGGATGTGCTCTGTGTGTGTGAAGGAGTGTTTGCGAGTGGGCTGCGAGTTTGCTGGCCACCTGAATCTAAATCTGAATCTGAATCCGAATCTGAATCCGATCAATCAACGGATTTTACTTGCAATACGGCAACGTACATCGCACGGACACACACATAACCCTTCTAAGTCTCATTTCTTGTTCTTTTTTTTTTTTTTTACACTCAGAGAAATCCCCCTCCCCCCCCTTCACACGACCTTTATATATATATATATATATATATATATATATATATTGGGGGGCGGATTCTAAAGTTTTACTTTTTGTTAATGTTAATATGCTAAAAATGCCTGCCTCATCAATGCAAATTGCAAGAGCCGTACGTTAGAAAAAAAAAAAAAAAACTGCCGAAAAGGGAGAGAGAAAAGGAGAGGCCGCAAAGTGACGAAATAAAACATAGTGTTTTTTAATCTTAAATAATTAAAGCAGATACGAGTATTAAATTTAAATAATTGATAAAATAAGTTTAATTTTTATTTTTAAACAATAAAAATTAAATTTTAGATGCAAGAAATAAATTTTATTATTTTAATTTATATATATATAATTTTAATTAATTATATAATTAAAATATTATTTATAATTTAATTAAATTGTTTTTTAATAATTAAATTAATTTTTTATGAACGAGGATAAGTTTTTTATTCAAATTGAGATATGTCAATTCTAGTAATTTTTTATTTATTTTTATATATAATAGAGTTATTATGTCATGTAAATAATTATTAACTTATATTTTGATTAAATTAAATTTTAAATAATTAACAGAGATATATAAGAGTTTATTTTAAATATTTAAAAATTTATTTTAAATAATTAAATTATTATTTTAAAATTTATTTATTAAATTATAATTAAAATATATAATTCATCTATATTATTCAATTTATTAATTTTTTACTTAATTTAAATTAAATTTTATTTAATTTATTTAATATAATTAATATTATAATAATTTTTATTATACTAATTTAGTCGTAATAAAATTAATTTTTAATTTAGAATATTTTGAAATTTTTTATTTAAAAAACTCTTTATACAAAATTTATTGTGTTTTATAGATAATTTATTTTTATTATTTAATCATCCCCCGTCACTTCTCCCATCGGTTTGAGCCTGATGCAAAGTAACAATCACCAAAAGGTCCCATTCCCGTGTAGATGAAAAGCGTGTCATCTATGCATGCAATGACAGCCCCATCTACAAAGTGCAGGCATTCAAGTGAAGTGAATGGCACCAATCTACGGCCCTGTCCCGTGGCTTATTTCAGCCTACATTGCATATATAATGGATCGGTTAATTTGATGCTAGGTCTTAAAAAACAAAAAAAATGATGCACTGATCTGAGAATTAATTCGACGAATATAAAACTCCAACTCAATTTGAAGGTGGTCTATACCCTAATGAAAAAGTAAACAAAAGAAAATCTACATTTTTTTATTTTTTTAAGGAAACAAGGAGAATAATCCTCCCACAACTAGCCGGAAGGAAACAAACAAGCAACAATGTGGCTTTACCCGTCACAATTCCGAACACCATTCACCTATATATGCACACATTGCTTTCAGTAGAGGGGGATAGCCTCCCTTCTATTTTAAGGGGTTTCTCTCTCTCTCGTTTTTTCTTTATGGCCCCTTCTAGCCCCAACAATTGCCTTTGCTTTTAGAACAGGCAGAGACCGAACACAACTGCAATTTCCATCAAGTACCACTACTAAGGGTCACTATATATATATATATGGAATCTTTGAAAGGGTAAGGTATACATGACCTTTCCCTTTTTGTTTTTTCACATGGAGATTGTTTCCGCCCCACTCCTCATTGCAAAGCCGCCTCCAATTAACTCAACATCTAAGCTTCGGGTCACAAACCGGTATGCTAAGTAGATGCGACTCTTTTAAAAGTTATGACTAATGCAAAAACAAAGAAAAAAAAAGTTTTTGTTAAAAAAAAAAAAAACCTGGGCAGTAGCAGGCATGCAAGGAAAGACAGCAACAATCGCTACACTACACGAATGAATCAATGAAAGACATTGGCATTGTTAGAATCACTATCAGTTCCTAGTGTAATCCTATAGATTATAGTATACAATCTTGCTACTATATAGTCTGTAAGATATGCCCAACTCATATCCTTAATTTGCATAAATCTCTCTTGATATTGATCTGATCAGTATCTCATTAATTTGACCTGGATAAAGAGGAAGGGGAAGGAAGGTCAGTCATCCTTCAGTAAAAACGAGGTTTGACGTATCCCGATGACAGATGAGGTCAGGCCAGGGACGGAGGCGAGAGAGCTATAGCGTGGCGGAGAGGCCTTGGGATGACGGGGAAATGACATCGGCACGGCAGTAGAGACGGGGATGCTCGTGTAGGTCGTTGGGTGCGGGTGGTGCTAGCTGGTGTTGGGCAATGGTTGTGCCATTTCCTTTTTCCTTTTTACAAGAGAAACAGTACTTAGACGACCATCAGCCGTGACACTGATCCGTTCCATTTTAGACTTAGAGATTGAAAATGAAAAAAAAATAAAAAAAAAAAAGCAGCTAAAAGGGTCGATTGCCAGTGTCTTCGTCTTCCATTTGAATGTAAATTATTATTAGATATATATTGCAGGGTTTTCCATGAGCTGAGCTAAGCTCTTTTGGATCTTTTCTTTTCTCTGCAAATTATTGGATCTTCTCTTTTCTCTTGCATATTAGAATTGGACAGGATAGGCATGCCACTGTCTCTGCCAGCTATACAGTTATCCATGAAGTAGGTAGCTGGATGTGCAGTAACGAGACTGAGATTTGTGGTGGGCTTGGTGGCCGAACTGAGAAGCAGGCAGCAATGGGGTTGGAAGGACGACTTTCGGGCTTGGTTTCTCTCCGAGATGTGTATATGTAATGCACGCATAACAACACACCTTTGGCATTTCTGCATGCATTTTGTCATTTAACATCCTTGGCCGGACTATCTAGATATACATATATAAACACACCATGTTGTCCACGTTTTATATACATAGCAGGCAAGATGTATAGCACACGTCTATGAGCAGCGACTTCACTACTTTCCACTCGAGTTTTTAATGGCAACATGTGCATGCATGGCTTGGCTAGCATGATGCGCTGATCCTGCTTTTGTATATCATGCTATGAAATGAAATGCTTTTGTATATCTGCTGGCGTACGTTCATACACCAACGTTACTACGATTATAACTACGTTGGTCAACATCGATCCCACGTAACCAAAGATTGTTAAGGAACTCAAGTTAATTAATTACCAAAGAGAAGAAAACATTAAATGTGAGTTTGTAAAGAAATTTTAAGTGAAATTTGACTCTATAAGACAAAAAAACCGAGTGTCTCCTACACTTAAAAAAATAAATAAATAAACATGTCAAACACTCCAAAGATTGCTTTCTTGCAGAAAACGTGTACTTCCCGACAATTAATAGGTATGCATACCGCTCTTCGATAAATTTGATCCTAGGCCCATCTCTATTAGAGAGAAGGGGAAAGAAATGGTAGGTTCAATAATTCAGCTAGCTCTATCAATAATAACCACAACAACAATAACAAGAAGGATTATGCTAGCTCCATTTTCGCTTACTTTTATGCTGTGTTTGGAAAAGCCAATACAAAGGGAATAGGGGGACAGAACGGCATGGCCGGCAACTCGTATCATCTAAAATCTGAAAATATGCAAAAGTGAAGTAGAAGTAAAAAGACCGAGCAACAGCATAGACTGATAATTAATTTTGAGTGTTAAATGCAATGTCATGGCTCCAGCCTATAATTAGTGTAGTATAAGACAATAACTAGCTAAGAGTAAAAGAAAAACAAACAAGGTGAGAATTTCATTGTGGGAACATTGGACACCATTTTCTTCTAGCCAAGGTTCCTAGTCAAAGAGAAGTATTATTGAAAGACAGCTTACAGATTAGAAAGTTCTAGTCCCCGGGAAGCTCTGTGATTGCCTAAGCATGAGCCTAAAGGAAAAACCGCATAAGATGGGACTCAGCTTTTGCTACATTAGAAATAAATACAAGCTTTGTCAGATTTCTTATCAGCTAAACTCATGTAGGACTGTCTGGCATCCAGCTGCAATTATTTTTGCTTAAGTGTCACCTTTCAACCCCCAGAGTGTCTGCAACTGCTTGCCTAGAAGAATATCATGCTGAGCTCCATTTTGGTGTGTGTGACAAGCTGCTAGAAGCACAACCATAGAGAAAAGCTCATCCAAGCATAAGCATGTTTACTATGAATAGCTCGGGGAATAGTAAAATCCTGCCGATCTTGGATGACCACGTGAGGATGACGCAGCTGCAAAAGGACCCTGCTGCAGAACCCCAGAACCTTCTGAGGTACAATCCCATTTAATAGGACTTGCTTTCACTAGCCTAGTGGAGGTTGCACGAAAGTTGGCATTGTGCGCAACAGGTGATTCATTAAGGTAGGTGTGGTCTTGGGACTGATAACAAGAAAAAGGACGCAAACTACTTGGATTATAATTTGGAGCCGTCGGATTTGAGATAGCAGACGAAACTACCTGGCTCTCCCTCCGGCCTTCACCATATCTTGTCACATCACTGATTGGAAAGTTTTCACCTTCATGAACATCATCAATAACAATAATTTCGTTCAGAGGGGGGACAGATGAAACTGAAAACCTGCACTGGCTGTCAGGATTTGCTACATTTTTCTCCGTGTCATATGGTGATGCTGCCTCTGGTTTGCTTTTTAGCCTATTCTCTTGACCAGTATAACTGTGATCAACTTTGCACATGTGAGGCTCCAATGCTCTGAAGCATCCATGCTTAACCTGGTCTCGGAGCATTCCTACTGGCAGCAGAGGAGATGCTTTAGGTAACTTCCAGTCATAGTGGCTTCTAAAACTGTTTGACAACCTGACATCGGAACATTGGCCTACCATGCTATTTGAATTCTGACTGGAGATGACTGAACCTTCAGGGATCCTATGATGGAAGGTATGAGGATCCTGCTTTGGGATATTGCCAGCACAGGCTGTAGAAAATGTTGGAAATTGACAGGTTTTCTGGACATTTTGATCGTGAGATTGAGCCTGCCTGTGGTTGTGCCGCACAGATGAATCCTCGTCTTTGTTCACCACCATTAGGTTCTTCCCCATCAGCCTCAGTATAGGATTGGAAGCAGATGGACTTGCAGAATCACAATCAGTATGAGCTAGAAACCTCATTTCATCATTGGAAAAGTCCTTGAAAGGAATGGAGCCTTCAGGTGGCTTAATAACGGGAAGAACTTCCATTTCAGAACCTGCAATTGACCAACTGCTCAGAGGAACTAATTCAGGTCTAGCATTTGAACTAGCAAGCCTTGGGTCAGAGATGCAAGTCATTTGCTTTTCTGTAGCAGGAAAAATTACTGAAGCCATTTTCCGACACCTCAATAGCTGTGATTCTTGATTTTTAAAGGAAACACCCTGAGAAAATCTCTTTTTCCTTTGGCGACAGCATGGCTGCTCAACACCTTGAGAAAATCTCTCTTTCCTATGGCAACAGCATGGCTGCTCACTACTGAAACTCAAAAGACCCTTCTCAGTATGAACCTCATTGACTTTCAAAGAACGCCCATCAAAAGTAGTTTTTTCCACCCCACTTGTTGCCTGTGAAGCTGCGCCTGCCTCTTGCACTGAACAGTCAATTCTCATGGCTGTTGAGGCTGATCCCATCTTGTCTTGATTGGCATACAGTCCAACAGATGATAATGGTTTAGAGTATCTGATATCATCTTTGCCACTGGTAGAGTTAGAGACAGTAGTGGACACTGATATAGGAGAATCTGATGAATCTCCATCAACCATGTGATGCTGATCTTGAGAAGACTGAACACGAATTGTGGTCAATGATGAGTTCACTTGGAAATCTTCTGATCCCATGTCCCTGGGACTAGGCAAAAATGACCCTGGTGGTCCTGGAATAGGTATCGGATCAACCTCAAGAAATGAATTTCCTCGCCCACCTTCAGCACCCAAGTCCAACCCCATGTCAGCACTTGGCTCCATCATTCCATTGTTAACTTCATCAGCAGAAAACATCTCTTGGTTGTGGACAAAGTCTGGCTCAGTTGGACCAGTTGGTGCTTCCATTCTACGGAAAAGCCATCTATAATCTTCAATAGATCGAAGAGAGTTGTCTGGAACCTTCGAAGAATCACTCAGCTTGTAAAATTCTTTATCCAGAGATGCGTTCAGACCGGTGGCAGTTTTTGCATCAAAAGCCTTCAAAGATGGTTCAATGACAATACCCTCTACATGGACTTGAACCTCTTTTCCAACAGATTGAAAGAAATCAGCCTTCTGCTGAAAATCATCACCAGGCCTAACTACAGAATGCACAATTAGCCCCTCATCATGACCATAAGAATGAGGAGTATACTTTGAGTTTGTCAATGCCAATGCATTCATGCTTTGAGAAATAGAAATTCCACTTTCCTGCCTGGTTCTGAGGAAAGGTTTTTTCCCAAGACACATGTTCTCTGTCATTTCCTCTCTTCCAATTTGATCTTCAGTGTTGTCGTGCATCAAAGCATACTGTTGATCAACCTTGGAATCCCAAGCCAGAACCTCTTCATCTCTTTCTATCAAAGAAGGCACTCTAGACTTCTTAAGAGCCGGCCATTTCTTAACTTTTCTGGGTCTGCTTCCAGTCATAGTAGATTGGTTGCTAGCAGACATCAAGTTTTCCCCACAAGAAGAGAGTCTGATTGATTTAGTCACAATTGCATGAGAATTCCCGGATGATTTTGAACGAGCAGTGGGAGAAATATCAGAATTATTTGTTGCATCTTCCTGGGTACCAACAGCCTTCTCACTTGGTTGACAATGAGCATGGGTAGATGCAATACCTTTGCTCAACTGATTGGCATCTCGTTTTGTTGAAGGACAAGAAATTACAAAATTGTCACTCATCTCAACCCCCACCGAGATATTTCGTGCTTTCTTTTTCCTAGAAAACTCATCCCTTTTGTCACTAACTTGGGCTTTATGAAATGGCATCTCCATCCTCTCATCATTTCCGGAAGAAGACAGACTTGTATATTTCTTAACACAATTTCCCTCTGCAAGGGAATCACCCAAATAACACTGGAAATTCTCAACCAGCAAGCCTTGAGGCAGACGCCATTTACATCTCATGGGCTGATGGCCTTCATTGCTGACAATCTTCTTCGTAAAACCTCTTTGTTTGGAGCAAACCCACGGTCTTAATGTCCCAGAATCACTTGGCTTTGATCGCTTGAGCATTTTATGCTCTTTCTTGCAGTTTTTTCTCCCTCCATTATCTCCTCCTCCAACTCCAGAAATCTGTTTAAATTAATTCTTCACAATCTTAGGTGACTGAATACACATGCTAGCGAATTTCCAAAAAAGATGCTTCAAAAAGTTGCATTTGAAAGTGCAGAATGCATTCACAAGAAACAAAATAAGACTCAATTTAACACAAAACTCCATAATGACATTAACAAAATGGAAGGTAGACAAAGTAGCCCAAGGTGCGCTGAAAATAATCAAAAGGGAAAAACAAAAGCATGTGCGGAAAACTGGATGACAGCATTCAACAAAGAAACATGTCAACGATCTAGGGAAAGGGCAATCAAAAACATATATGAAAGGAAAGAGAGCAGTACCTGAGAACCATAGGCCATCCTGTTATTGTGGGAGAAAATCTTCTTGCTTTGAGCAGCAAGTTTCAGGTATTTGTGATGTTTCTGGGCAAGACGTTTCTTCTTTTTCTTTGAAACGTGTTTGCTTCCTTTGCCTGCTTTAAAAGTTTTCCTCGCCCCAGTACCCTCCCTTACTTTTGAACCTGGTGCTGGATCCCTAGACTTGGACAAGATCCTAACTTTGGTGCCATTTGCATCAATATATACTGGACCTACATCACCAGGAGATTCAGGATGTATTGGAGGCACCCTATGTTTTTCCCTTTCACTGGAGGTACCAAGAATCTGTGTCCCCACAGTAGGCAAGCTTGAAACTGTTGCCCAGCTTGTACCATTTCTCCGAGCAAGCTCTTCTAATGTGCACGGTTGCGCTGTAGCATAAATATCCACCATCAGTCTGGTCTTCTTCGGCTTAATTCTATGTCTCGTGAGCTTGGAGTCGGCTGTCCACTTGGGTGTTGACTCCGCAGAGAGGCACTGATCCATGTGAGCATTTAAGGTGGTGTTTGACGAGGATGAGAAAGTTTTGCAAACAGGGCAAACTTTGGAAGCCATTGTTTCTGATACAGTAGTACAATTTGAAGCAATATCTTCAGTCAATGTACGATCGCAATTTCCACCAAATTTCACTATCAACCTGCACTTCTTACCCGATGGCCGGGAGTTGCCTTCGGTCTTGTGGGTCACAGGAGGAACCCAAGCTTCAACTGAAGCTTTCGACAAAGTCTCAGTTTCCAAACCTGAGCTAGATTGTCTGTTATCAGTATCACGAACTGACTCTATCTCCGATTGGGACTCGGTGGTTGTGGTGGATGTGATATCCTTTTCTTCCGCTGTTCTGCATGTACTTATGTCTACGCAAGTTTCTGCTAGCTTTTTGTTCAATCGAGCATTGTCAGATGAATCCAATTCCACAGGACTCTCTGGCCTTGGAGGCTCCTTATTATAATTACCTTCTTGTTGCTTCTCGAGGTAACTAGTTTCAACTGTGCATCGGCTCAAGGACGGGTTATTTCTTACAGTGTCAAGAGACTGAAACGGTGGCAACACGTCTTTCACGCCATATTTGAAGCAAAGTTGCAGATTTTTCAGAGAAAAAGGCCAATTCCTTTTGATATCCTTGCCCCGGGCTGAAAACACATAATTTCTGCAGCACAGCACAGCACAGCACATAAATTACTCATTGGTTGATATGTTTACAAGTAAAAATAGATTGATGTAGTTATTGACTATAATATGTAAGTAAATGAAGTTAGGAAAACTGAAACTGAAGCCACGAATACTGAACTCTTAACTCAAATTGGAACTCAATTAAGGGAAGCAATGGGAACCACCATCACAACTGACTTAATTCATGAGAATGAGACCCAAGCCACTCAACAGTGAGTGAAAAGTAAGTTCTGAAAATCTAGCCAAGCGACAAAAAGGTTCTGGGCTGCGACGTTGCATATAACAAATAACGAACGCGGATTGGCAAGAGGGTTTGCAGAAGGGAACATGCAATAACAAGGATCGCAGCCAAGAAGATTGGAGCGACTTTAATAATTTCTTCAAACTAAGATCGCAAATATTAATAAACCCAAGAAGTGGAAGGGCGTGCTTTGAAAGTTTTAAGAGCCTTGAAGGAGACGAGAGATTATTGCAAGGCAAAGCAAGCAAAAGCCGCAACAAGGACCAAAGTAGAGACAGGAGACAATATGGAGCAAGTCTGCGACTAAAGAAGCAAAGGACCCACGTCGACTGAGAGGCAGCTGTACATATATGAGCCACAAGCAGCAAAGCCAACATAAGTAAAGTCGCTCTGGATCTGACGGTGAAGTGAAGGACCCTCGCACAACCCGACGATAGATCGTAAAAGACTAGGAGACGTCGAGATCACCATGAGCAACGACAGAAAGAGAAAGAGAGCAGCTTGCTGCTAATAAGCCTTAGATGGCGAATCAGAAATAAACCTAAAAAGGGAGATGAAATAAAAAAGAGAGCTTCTGGTGGTATGGAATTTTTACCTTATGGAGAAATCGGTACGATGACCAAGATCAGCTTGAAGGGGTTGGCACGGGTTTGGCAGATCTACGACTACCTCAGGCAGTGGCAGCAACGGAAGCAGCTTAGGAGAAGGAGAAGAAGGCCTCTCGATCTCAATCTCATCACTACCACTACTATTCAATTGTGGAAACTTGCGAGCACATGGGAGATCAGGGTTTTCAGCGGATAACATCTGATGCTATACAGCAGCTTCTCCCCTCTTCTTGTGACAGTCACAACTTTCTCTCCACAGCTGGACCTCCTTATCTTCGATTTCTTAGCCTTCAGCATATACATACATACATACATACATTTATATATATATAAGACAAACTATAGTACAGGAGGCCTCTCTGACTGTGTTTCCTTTTCTCTCTCTGCCTCAATCAAACCCACGCCACAAAATTAAAATGATGCTCCAGCAACAGTCGCGTGCGCCCCCCAACTTTCAGGCTCCACCCACAACAGTAAGTTCAGTTACAGGCCATATGCAATATCAAAGCGCCGATCTTCATCCCATCAGCCTGCAAGAGCCACAGAAATTGTAAAATCTCAGAGATGGAGGAGCTGGAAAAAAGATCCAGAAGAAGATATATATATAGCAGACTCTACAACTCTCTCAAAGAAGGTTATTTTATGTGGGGGAGGAGAATGAGTGAAACCGAAGAATCTGGCGCTTCGATTGGTCAAGCAAAGCACAAAACAAGTAAAAAAAGGAGAAAGAGAAACCCCACAAGCACAGATGATGTACTGAAACTCTTCAAGGGTTTCGTGGCTAAGTGTTATTTTATGTGGGCAAGCATGTACTGTTTGTAATACCCAGAAAGAGAGGTGTGCTCATCAAATTTCAGACTTTGAAACAAACATCATCAGCTCGTGAAAACCTCAAAGATCAGGCCTACAGAAAGCGAATTAGAGGATATAAAATAGAGATTCATACAATCAGGCGAAGATCGAGTATGATTATCCGTAAGATATTTTCAAAGGAAAGGTCATACAATTATGAGTAAAGAAATGAGAAGGATCCGGGGGGCAGCGAGAGAAGTGAGAAGTAAGGCCACGAAACTAGAAAAAAAAAAAGGATTTGGAAATCAAGGTGGAGGGGGGGCTTTGATTTAGATCGCCCACGCGCGGCGGTTGGTAAGTGGAGCAGACAGCTGGGAACTGAACTGAACTGAACTGACAAGAAAAGAAATCCAAATATGAATCCAAGAGCAGAAAGCAGAGAGCAGACAGCTTCTGGCTCTTTGAAAATTGAAAGCAGATAGGCAGAGCTAAGAAGCACGCATTGACACGGACACACTCATGTACCTGTAGGGTGGATCTTGAAAACGACGAAGCTAATAATACTGAGAAAAGAAACTGAGAGTAAGAGGGATGGATGGTAAAAGCACAAGAAGTTGCAGGCTCAAAAAGAAGCGATCTTTTATCTCATATATATCTAACAATAACAATAATATAGTGAGGGGAAAAGGGAGCAGGACTGGAAGTTAAAGGGGAAAATAGAGCAAGAAAGACAGGCCAAGCCAAAAATCAAAGACTCGAAGAAGATTGAAAAAACCCTGTCAATTTTTGTGCATGGCCTTGGATTTGGACTGAGAACCAGGAAAGAGGAAAATTGAGGTCTTATAGAGTTGGCGAATGAGGCGGGGGAGAGATAGAGAGAGAGAGAGCCTCCGAAAGAAGGGAAGGGGTGTGTGTGGGGGCATCGGGTGCTGCTTGCGCTTCTCTTCTCCTATGGTCTATATTATAACGGGTGTATCTCACGGCCATGAGCATGCGCAAGAGAGAGACAGAGAGATAGAGATGAAGAGGCTAAAACAAAAGCAATTTAATAGTACTTGTCCACTATTTTTTTAAGTTTTAACAATAACGACACACGCATTCACCTCCCCACCCCCACCCCCACCCGCACTCTTCTTCCCGGATGCCCCAAATCCCATCTCCACGAGTCAAGATTTACAGTTCGCAGCTATATATATATATTTTTTTATTATTTTTTTATTTTTATTTTTTTTGCAACTAACCACACTCACAAAGACTAATATTATATCTCGTATATATTATTATTATTATTATTTTATAAGTACTCTTACCAAATCGCATGCCACGGAATTTCGATCTTCGTACCAATGAAATCAAAGCTGAGAAAGACAATCCCATCTCTGTTTAACTTTATTCTCCGGTTAACTGTCCCTTTTCCTCTCTCTTTTTTCCTTGGAAAAAAAAAACGAAAAGACATTTTCTTTTAGTAACTGTAGATAGATAGAGACAGAGGGAGGGAGAGTAGAGATAAATAGCATCTAGTAAAATATTAACATCGAGGAAAAAGAAAAGCTACTGCCAGGAAAAACGATTGACATAAGCCCCTCGCACCCTTCCTTTTGTTGTTTTTATTTTTATTTTTATTAATTTTTTAGGGGGAGAGGGTGGGGCACTCACGCTGAAACTCTCCAAATTCCCATCAATTCTACTCCTACTGTTCTCCTAATGAAATGCCGTGGGGCCCCTCGTGCCTCAGAATCTCATCCTTACCCGTTAACACACTAGGCAAATCGAAATGTGGCCTTCCAGTCCCTTTGCTTTTCGCTTCTCCCGTCCCCCTTGCCTTTTCTTCTCGGATTCCCTCCCCACCTTCCCCCCCCCCCTGGGGCGCCCCCTCGCTAATTTTGTCCGTTTGACTTTGAACGTGACAAAAACATCTATTATATATATATATATATATATATATATATATTTTTTTATTTTTATTTTTTTGAATGTATTTGTTATTTTTATTTTTTTAATATACTACGCATATAATTTTATATTATATAAACTTATATTATTATTATTATTATTATTATTTTCACCAAATTCTATTTAAAAAAATAGTGCTCACTATTGCTCCTCGTATTGATCGGTTTACACTCATCTTTTTTTTTTTTTTCCAATATAAAGATAATTGATTGGTTTTATACCCATGCATGCACGGCACAAAAAACTTCCAGTTATCCCTCTCTTACTTCAACATTTTCCTCGTCAACCGATCGGAGTTTCGTTGAATCAGTTTTCGATACTAGAAGTGGACATATTATTTAGATGCAGTCTTATAAAGACTTGATCCTTCTTATATACAATACCGAAGGGTTAAGGCGAGTTCAAATAATTAAAAAGCTCCTTTGGCGAAAAAGAAAAGTGGAAAGAAGTTCTAGTATTTCTTGAACGCTGAAACACAACTTCATTCATTCATATTCAATTAATATGGCAGAGACCTGAATGACTAAGTTGAACTCTTCAACTTCATTCCTACTACGGTATTCAAGGTTAATGCATTGACCATATAGACTCGTCAAATTGAGGACTGTCCGGTGTCACGCAAAAATCTCGACTCCCTTGAAATGAAAAAAGGTAATTACACGGAGGACAAATCAGGGATTAATTATGAATGTTCTAATTTTCTTATCGGGGGGAAAATGGGAGCATTGTTCCTGCATTTTGCATAATTTTAGAGCCGCTCTGACCTCGAAACCCCACCGTCCCTCCCTCTTAGGCCGAACGCTATAACAAACCCTGCCAAGAGGCGATGGTGGGCAACATGTCTTTTCACCATCTCCGGAATTAGGATACCAAATGTGCAGTGTTGCATACGCTTCAACGTATTGGG
The DNA here is from genome assembly GCA_019804595.1 of Bruguiera parviflora. NCBI lineage: Eukaryota > Viridiplantae > Streptophyta > Magnoliopsida > Malpighiales > Rhizophoraceae > Bruguiera > Bruguiera parviflora. Next base: position 10,910,384 of record CM034050.1, read on the forward strand.
TCTCTGATCTTCATGCATGCAGTACTGCGGATCAATATATATATATATGTGTGTGTGTGTGTGTGTACGTCGCGTATCCTGCATCAGTAATTCATCCAAATTGGAGAAACCTGAGAGGCATTGTATTGTATCATGACCTTTGTTTGTTTGTTTGTTTTCTATTTCCTGACAAGTACTTTAAAAAAAAAAAAATTGTTCTAATAATTAAGGGGTCAAACATTGGACCCTAAATCACTTTAACTCCTCAATATCCTATAATTTTTTTTTAGTCTTCTGCCTATGATTTGAACTTATGGTTTTCCAATTTAAAAGCTTAGTTGATGTAAGATACTTACTACATTTATTTACTTATTCTAATTTAACGGACACATGCGAAGACACATGGTAACTGAAAAAGCGGCTATCCTTGGATTGGATCGGATATATTGAAGGAGCTGATTTTCCCTGTTTTATACATCTGAAAATGTATTATCATGACAAAAAATTTTCCCATATATAAGACATTACAAATGGTATCAGAGTGGGTGCAAATTGGGCAGATGTCGGTGAGGGAGGAGGAGAGGGTTACCCATGGGTAAGTGAAGTGACAACCAACTCTAGCAATACCTAGGGCGCCATTCTACATGCAAGAGACTGATTTTTTTTGGGGGGGGGGGGGGGGGGGAAAAATGGAAAAAAAGGGTATAAAATTTTGTTGGGGGTTTTTTTTTTTTTTTTTTTTTTGCCTTTTTGCCAAGCAGTAGCCACTTGCGGTACTGGATGTGCGGAGCAAAAGCGGACAAGTATATATGGCCCATGTCTGCCCGACACTAACAATTAATTTCAACGAGCTATCCGCTCCCAAACAAAATCCCGGCCGGAAAATAAAAATAACAAAACGACTAAATTAACTGACCGAGAGAAAGTGCAGGCCACGACCAAAGCTCATCACACTAATACGCTAAAGTTTCCTGCATCTGTCTTCCCCAAACATCAGAATACTGATATCATCGCGAGTTAAATAGTCAATAGAAACTGCCCTCTTAACCCCAAGCATATTTTAGCGAGTGGCATAAATAAATAAATAAATAAATAAATAATAATAATAATAATAATAAAGTTTGACGCATTAATTGATGAATTTTATACCTTGTTACGTCATCTCACACAAACACACACAAATATATATATATATTTGATATAACTAACAGTATTGTGGAGGTTGATAATATATTTACAGTTTTGATCTCGCTAATAGTAATTTTATATTAGAAGAATATAACTACGTAACTATCGTCGCGTCAACTTTAATTGATTAATTGTATTAATTACGCGTCTCTAGCCGGGTAGAGCTACGTGTCGCTGCACCGCCCTGTTGTCTTCTCTTAATTCTTCGATTACCGCGGCTTCTCCACGGTTTACGCTTCCCGTCTCACGGCCGATTTTTTATTTAGTTATTCGTTAGTCATAGCATGGCCTATGCATTGCTCGATTTAAATAATTTGTTAAGAAATAGTCAAAACAGAAGCGTCTCTATATTGATCTCTAAATTGCATCCAATTCAAATCGCTGGTAGGCCTTTTTTTTTTTTTTTTGCTTTTTTTAAATGTCAAAACTAAATTACTAGAAATATTAATATCCACATTCATGCGTGCGTTCAATTAAAAGGACTGTTAAGTAACCCCTGTCATATATACTAAAAGTAGCATCAATTGCCATATCAGCTCGATGGATTTTTTTTTTTAAATAAAAAATTACGCCAAAGAGAATTCTTTACGCTTTCCCTAGAGTTCCCTAAAACTTTCTTCAATCCTACGTGACCTAATAAAGTGTGCTAAAAGCATTCCATAAGAGAAAAAGATTTGTTGAAAGCAACCAAAACTGAAGGAAAACCAAAGGATAATTTACAACTTTTTTTTTTTATAATAAAGTGAACTTATCATTTATTTTTATTTTTATTATTTAATTTTACTTTGTTATAATTAAATTACTTAATTTTAATTACTATACCATTCTATTTGATAAAAATGTATAAAATTTACTTTTAAAAAAATAAATTTTTATATAATTAAACCTATCAATCAATACACTAATAAAAACTAGATTGAATTTTTTTTGAATTAAGATATTACTATTAATAATAAAATTAGAGAATATAAAAATATCAATAAGTGTCTTAAAAAAATTATTTTTTCTATTTAACAACTCGACTACCCTAAAAATAAGTCAGTTAAAAATATGATTTAATAATTAAAAAAGTATCACATATTATGCAATATCTTATGCACACATAAGGGGGAAAAAAAGAGCTTTTCTTTATGTTCTTTTGTTAAAATTTTTAAAAGAATAGATTTTAATTAAGATTTGTGTAAATTTTTAAAAATAATGTAAAGTTTAATAAAAAATTATTCCTTTAAAAATTAAAAAAATAAAAATAGTACTTTATTACTTTTTATTTTTATTTTAAAATTTTAATTTAATTTTTATTAATATATCAATTGATAAATTTAATTGTATAAGAATATTTTTTTTAGAGAATAAATTTTATAATTTTTATATAATAGAGTAATAGAATGATTAAAATAAAATAAAATTAAAATTGAGTAATTTAAATATAATAAATTAAAATTAAGTGATAAAAATAAAAATAAGTGGTTAGTTTAATGAATAAAAAAAATTGTAAATTACCCAAAAATCACACCTCAATTGGTTTTCACCGTCGGACACCTTGATTCCCCAAGCGACCCTGATTAGGAGTAGAGTTTCGGTGCAAAACAAGTACAAAGTCGGTCCAACCAAGAATAAATACTTGTTTTGTTCCAAAACTATTTGTGCCCATTGCTGGGGCACACTTTGATTTTGTTACTTTGCTTCTATTCATATTTTTTGTAGAATCCAGTGAGTTGTGGGAGCCATTAATCAGTTTACTGCCGTGGGTGAGAACGACAACGGACCCCCCACCACTGCTAGTCATCAAAGTGAACGAAAAGATGACGGACTCTAAAGAAATTCAAGCCATTAAATTTTATTTTATTTTTTTATTTTTTTTAAAGATTCGAATAGATGATAAAAATAAAATAAAATTTAGAAATTAATTATCTTAAATAAATAATCTAAGTTATTAATTATTAACTAGTATTACACTCAATTATTCTATTTGTTTCCATTATATGTATTCAAACAAGGCTTGGGATGGGCAGCTGGGTTCGGTTTACCATTAGCTTGACTTAGATTGTTAAATTATTAGATCATCCCATACGTACAAGTTAGAAATGGGAATCGCCCCAAATTTTCAAGGCAACTAATTACCAAACCAAAGTACGTCAACCAGCCTATTCCTTTTAAATCTTTGTTTATTCTTCGAAGTTTTGTATCTTTTCCCAGCGGACTTGCATATAAGGCTATTGGGCTTAGAACCTCAACACAAGAGCAGCGGACGCGCGCGAGATTTTCCAGCATTATCTATTTTCGATTGAAGTTGCTCCCCTTATGCTGGGAAATACTGTAAATAGTGTATTTATTCATATATATATATATATATATATATATATATATATTTATTTATTTATTTATTTTTTTTTTGTTTGTTTGGTTGGTTCAAAATCTATGTATTTGTATACGAATACGTGTATTTCTTCAATGCGAGACCTCTCTTGCTTTTAACTCACCAACACGCGCGCGCGCGAGTATGTATGTGTACGTGTATATATATATTTATGTTATATGTGTGAGTATGTTCGAACGAATGAATGTGAGAGATATGTGAATGCACCCTGATTTTGTTATTTTTTTATTTCTATTTCTTTGCTTTTTGTCAAGATATGTGGTATGGATGCCATTGCCAGAATAAAAAGGTTAGCTAATCTATAAAAGTCAAGATGATTGAGACCAATCTTATTGTTACACATAAAAATCGAATATATATATATATACACATATCATACGGGGCTATCAGGCCATGGACCCCGGTCCAAAGATATTCCTATCATCATCGACTGTGAATCACCCATTTGATTAGCTTTTCTTTTTCGCGACATCTTTTTTGTTTTTGTTTTTTTTTTTTTCTCTGAACGAGATTGTTGTTTCTTTTTTTTTTTCTTTTTATTATATATATATATATATATCTTAATTTTATCTTTGATGCGACGGCGAGATTGTTAATCTGCATCGAGTGCAAATCTGAGTGTTGCGGATTAACCATAATGTTCAATCACATGGGCATCCCGCAAGGTTCATTGCATATCCACCATAGCATAGCGGTCATTGCCCTTTTGGAATCTATTATTGCTCAGTCGTCCGTATGCTTTGTATTAGCTCTCTCTCTCGATGGAGAAAAGAGCCCAAATGCATCTTTCTTGCAGCTAGTTTTTGTAAGCTTTCAACGTATTTAAGGAAAAGACAATCAAAACGATAGATAACACTAAAGATGCCCGAAAAGAACCCCAATTAGCTAGTGCTAAGAAAGAAAAAAAAAAAAAAAAAAAAAAGAGCCGAGACATTTCATTCTTGTACACATACATCATATCCATGCATTCGACGATCACAGATTCCGCCTCAACAAGAGTGGATTTTATCCCTGCCTGTGTGCCATACCTATGTTCTTAAGTACATAGGACATGGTTTTTTATCCTTGCCACCTTGTGCGGGCTGCAGGCATACCGTAGCTTTGAAAGACATAAAACTACTTGAAATAAGTTCGTAGCATGGGAGGCAGCCCACGGAAATCGGAAGGGCTTCATATGGAGTTCAAACGCTCGTCAAATTACTATTTGTTTTGTTGATGCGGAGAGGAGATTGGGCTCCATGCGTGGTATTTCTGTCCTATCAACGTTGAAAGGAGAGTAGATATTCTTGATGAGGTGGTGGGAAATGACCGTTGGCATGGTCATGCCAGTCCTTGTCCATCTTGAAATTACATTGGACCTGGGCTTTGTATGGCAGGCTGACATATGGATTTCAAGCCTCTGATAGCCTTTTTGTCGACGTCCAAGGTTTCGGAAAAGCTGCATACACAGACGTAATTTTTTATAGTTGTATGTTGGATTCTTGAACTATACTTGAAAGAAGTGGGAAAAATGAACGCGAAAAAGAAAGAAATATGACAGTTGAATCGATCGAAAAGGTGAAATCGAGCAGGGAGGGTCGATTAAAACTATATAAAAAAAAAATGAGGAAGAGAGAGAGCGAGAGAGAGGACAGGGGGAACGTCTCCGTTAGACGTTGCACCTAAAACAGCTTGGAATTATAACTGAAACAATTACTGATTTTCATCGTACTTAGTTCACGGTGATTTGGAATCTGATAGACAAAATTATCTGACATGTAAGTTTTAACTAAAGCTTGGAATAAAACTGACCATTCTAACATGTAAGTCTCTCTTTTTTTTTTTTTTGGTCGATGTCAAAATTTGACGCCTGATTAATGAACATGTGCCTTTGATTACCATTTCCCCACTTGAACACAAGCTAACCAAGAGATAAGGAAAAGCATGGAAATAGTTAGGAGTACAATTAACTCGAAAATCGATGTATATTCCCCGGGTCTTGGTTAGTTTAATCGGTAAACCCTGCTGGTGTTTTCAGAACTAGACCTCTTGATTAATCTCATAGCAGTTGGAATTGGATCTCTAGTGAGCTCAAGCAAGAGAAATTAAAACATAAATGTAAGTGTTTTCCCTTTTCCCCTTCTTGTTGATGATTGGATTGGATTGGATTGGATTGGATTCAGTCCCAAGAATTACAGAAGAAAGACCCAGGTCGCCTGTTCCTGCATTCTAAAGATGTCATCACCGCACCATCACATTTTTAGCATCTTTCCTGCGGGAAAGGATTTTATGTTTATCCCAATAACTGAGAATGTTTCAGAAAACAAAAATCCCCTCGTCTCAGAAATGATTCCGGAAAAGATGGGGATTAAAAATAAAAGCATCACAGGGAAGATGCATCACTAATGAGATGACCGATTACATACCATAGAGATGTAAACGTTCTGTACCCTGTGAGGTCCAAGCGGTTGTAAAAAAAAAAAATTATGTGTGAGGTCGAAGCGGCAGCCTGCTCATGATTTGCTGATACATGGATGGATTCTGGGTCAGGTTGAGATTAGTTTCTGACATTGGCTCCATCTTCGGTTCTCCCTTGGGCAACATGAATCCCATGTCATTCACAGGACTTTGGTATGCTACATAATGGTTTATTGGCAAGACAGGATTCTTGGCTTGGTCCGGACCCAACCCAGCCATTGCCAAATTCGCCAAGCTTGCTGCTTGATTCATTCCAAAGGAGAAGCTGGGGCCAGAAGCTAGCTGCTGCCTTCCAGGTAGATTGAAGGATCCAAATGGAGTAGACCCCTCAAACCTAGTCATGCTGTTGTGAATTTGTGATGGCTCTGGCCTCTGAACATGGTTCTGAACAGCAGTAGCACCTTGGGCAGGCATGGCATAACAAGTGCTCGAATTGACATGACTGCTGTTGCGAGTGGCAGGAACATCATGATTGTGCTTCCCCTCATATGTAGTGATAACCGACTTCATGTCATGAGATGCCCTCTCCACATGCTTTCTCACAGTGCAGCCTGCATTAGTACACTTGTAGTAGCTCCTGCAACAAAGCGGTGAACATTCAATATCAACTTCCATCTACACAAAAAAAAAAAGGTCCTGCAAAGGTAGCAGCAGAGAGAGAGAAGAGAGAGCTATTTGCATGACAGATTTAACAACCTAGGATTTGGGTTTCCTTTCACTACTTTCTGCCCATACTTGCGCCAACGATATCCATCATCAAGAATATCAACCTCACTTGTTGTCTGGACTACAACTCTGGGCTCCCGAATAGCTCTGGCAGCTCCACTCATTTCCGTTGCATAAGATTCAATTTTCCTAGAATGTTAGACAACAGGAATAAAATATTGTTCACACAAAAATGCCACACTACAAATCATTTAAATAGGAAAAAGAGATATAGATCAGGAACCTTCTCTTTAACTCAGATTTGTCCCCTACACCATCATTGCCAACACTGCCATGTGTATCCCTATCATCTTCATCTTCATCGTTAGAAAAGGTGGATGAGGCCTCCACAGAACCAGATTCTAAGTAATTGCCAGTCTGAGCCTGCACCAAGGAAGATGGATTTCCAAATTCAGGGCCTGCAGATGTTGATGATGTCACCTCAACATTGTCATGCCACCAATTGAGAGTCCCTATAGCAGTTCCCTTATGTGAATTTGTCCAAAGAAGATCATTATCAGCACCACTCTGAGTTTCACATTGTTCAGGGACTTCAAACTGCGTATCCATGAATAGATTTGATGATCCAATTGCTGAACCCCGATTGGATGGAGGTTTGGGATGGTTGTGGGCCCCCTTATATATGATCTCTGTTATGTGACCGTTGTGAGAGTGTTCCACTTTCTTCTTAACTGGGCAAGTTGGATGTGTGCACTTGTAATAGCTCCGTGGATACTCACTGCCCTTTACTTGCTTCTGTCCATATTTTCTCCAATAATATCCATCTTCAGATGGTGTACCACCACCTCCACCAGCATTCATGGAATTGCCACTGGCTCTTTGATCTCCTTCTTCATCTTGTTCTTCATCAAGAGTAGGAGAAAGTCCATGGCTGCCACCTGCAGTATTGAATTGGTCTATTGTATTGGAGTTATGCCCATTTTCCTTTCCAGCTGTTGGTCTGGATTGATCTGCTTGAAAGTTGAGAGCGTTTCTATTCTGAGAGTGGAGTTTTGCTTCTTCTGCAACATGACTCTTCTCAGGCCGAGCTGAAACCTGAATACTGGGAAATGAAAACTGAGGAACAGTGTCTGGGGCTATCTGGATTCAGATGGTAAGCACCACTTAGAAATAAAGCATTGGCCAGCTAATTTAAATACTACTAGACAGTTTTCATAGTTAAAACACTAGAAGCTCGAAAAAAAGGGAGGGGAGGTGGAATTGTGTTTTATTCCTTTTCATCTTTACATTGTCGAAAGGGAAGGTTGCAGCCAAATGTACTCACTTTGCTGGTTGCACCAAGGACGAAGGAAGAACCAGAGTCTGCAACAGGCTTGAACACAAAGGAAGATGCATTGATGTCATCGAAGAAATTATCTTTACGCTTATCAGGAACTTCTGAGACTAATGAGGAGATCTTACTGTTACCATTGGGGAGAAATGAGAATTTTCCGGTTGTTGGAGATGGCTGTTCCTGAGGATCAATAAGTTCAGAGGCAGGACACAGTATGTAGAAGAGGAAAATAATTTACTTTAACTTTTGACGTGATATTAAGAGTGTATAATATGCACCTTAGCAAAAATTAGACAATAGAGTGCCTTAGCAGACATAGTATGCAGCTCATCAAAAAGCTTAGTATGAAAAACACAGGGCCAATAAATTGTCTTCAATTTCCCTGTTATTGCTAGTCATGACAACCATAGAGGCCCGCTAGCTAGCAACACCTAGGTAAGCTATCTGTTCATAGGTAGCATGGACACAGCAGTAACCACAGTTCCAGGTCAATAAAAACAAAAACTATTTTACATCAGCAAGATTATAATGAACGTCTATTTTTGAACAAGAGGCCACCATTCTCTAGTGATTCCTCAAATCACATTGAGCCTTCAAGTTGACTGAATGTCAAGCCAAAGAACACACTCACAATTGGCAAGATGTCCCAGTGTCTTTATTTATAACTTCAACCATTCCACATCAAGGTGGACATAAAATGGTGTAACTTCCAATGTCCAGCCAAAAGAGGTGGGGTCTTGCTTTAAAAAAAAAAAAAAAAGAAAACAAATACACACAGTAATTTGAAAGGCAAAAAAAATATTGTGCTGGTCCAAAAGTGCATAACAGGCAAGTAGTTAATGACATGAAACTTGCATCAGCAAATAATAACTATAACTTAGTCACCTAAGAATTTAGTAAAGAGGATAAGAACAAGCGATGTAAAAATTGAACTTCAAGTGGTCGCTCAATTGATGCCACTCTCGTAGATAAAAGGGTGAAATAAAATCGAGGCCTCAACTCATTGACTGTCTTTCTTTTCTATGTTTAAGTTCCTTGATCATCTCTTAGATTTAATTATCAATCAGGGAACTCCCTAGGAATCCTGATTTTGCCACACATCAATGCCAAGACTCAGAGCTTGTCCCTATCCTGTCAATCAACTTACTATAGAGAAGTTAACAAATGATACAATTAGTAATCCAAAGAGACAAACCGCAAAATGAGCAAGAACTTTAAGATATTGGGCTTACCAGAGAATTTGAAACAAAAACTGGAGAATCTAACAAGGCTGTCGGGCTGAGACCAGTTGGGATAGTCAAGTAAGGAGACCAACTCTCGGGGTCTGGAGATAGGTCAGCAGTCCTGATTCTTTCAGTGTTCAATCTTGGAGCATTAAATCCTGCTCTGGCCACCATTCTTTCCGCAAGAACTCCACGGGAGCATGACTTTGCCTCAGAAGGTGAATTTAATTGGGACAACTGAGCTCCGCCAGACTCTGGTAAATCCTTTTTGTTGCCATCTCCCCCTGTGATCTGTTCTTGTGATCCAAGAAAGAGCCCCTCACTTCTATTTTCCGGAGGATGCTCTGCGATTGTTCTTGAGCTGATATCATCACCCAATATTGCCGAGAGAAATGCTCTTGGGCTTGGACTAGGAGGAACCCAATCGCCAATTATAGCAACATTGTGGCCGATCCCAGCCATGACTTCCAAACTGTCACGGAGGGGCTGGGAAGCTCGTAGTCAAGGTGTTGGCTATGGGGAAGTTCCTGAAAGGGTTGCAGCCAAAATCATAGTACCAGAACACACACAGGCCACACATGAATGAAAGGACAAAGACAAGCAACCAGGAAAAATAACAGGAGGAAAGCCCGAGAACTGGCAGAATTTTACTTGCAAAGAGGAGTGGAAAAGGAAAGGAGGATAAAGGCCACACTTTTCAACTAATTTTGGTCCCACGAAAAGACATTGTAGTTGAAGGACCAAAAGCTCGATCCAACCAACTGTGAGGAGATTGTTCAGAGTTGCCTGAACCGAGTAGACACAAAAATAAAGGAAACATGCAATTCGATGATCAAGCGTTAGTTATCAAAAGAAAAATTTGCTTTGCCTTTATAATTTCCAAAGACTTCAGAAATGCGGAAATAGAGTATAGATAGACTCTACCCGTGTTACTACTCAGGGTCTAATTCCAACAGTTGGCTATCTATGGATGTATAGCAAGATATCCATAAAAGGAATACAATGGATACCGTTTAATGTTATGGATAACCTTCTGTTTTCAAATACAGCAGGCAGCAGTGGGATCAGTGATGACCAAACCGACTTCCAATTTAGATAGAGAGCATGAATTTTGACACACATACAGAATTGGAAAACTCCAATCATGTACGCAAAGGCGAGACAAGAAAGAAACGCTCGCACCCAATTTGACGACGTTTGTTGTTGTTAAGAATACTAAGCAAAAGTAAGCGGCAGAAAATATAGAAACAACCTAAACAAAACAAAGCAAAACAAAACAAAATCAAAGGAAGAAGAATTTGTTATCTGAGCGCAGAGTGAAGAAGGGAAAGGCAAAAGCAGGAGGAGAGTCAGTAGCTTTTATTCTATTTCATGTCTGTTTTGTCAAACAATCGCGGAGAACAGGAAAACCCAGGAAAAAAAAAAAGAAAAGTATCAAAATTTAGAAACGAATGGATGAGTTAAATTCAAGAAATCAAGGAAGGTTGGTACCTTAAATTGGTAAGGAAGCCACTAAATGTGATGCGAGAAACACACTGAAAACATATTATAGTAAAAAATTGAAAAGCAGAAAACGAAAAGAAATGCAGAGAGAGAGAGAGAGAGAGAGAGAGAGAGAGGAGTAAAAAGGATCACCTGATTGATTGAGAAGTCAAGGAGGCGATGATGGATGATGATATGCGAGTGGGAGGAGACCCACACCCAGCCCAGCAGCACTGCCAGCAACCAACTTCCTGCCGAACACCAACCCCGGGCCCCCCCACCAAAAAAAGGAAAAAAAAAAAAAGGGGGTCCGACTCCGATCACCCCCCGCTAATCAAACAGAGATATGAAATGAAATGGTATGGTTCTTTTAACTATTGTCTTTCGTATCTTGGGTGGGGGGGTGTTCAATTTCAACGGGAATCGGAAAAGCCCCCGCCTTTTCAGTCTAAAACAGGCAGAAAAGAAAAAGGGAGGGAAGGGTGAAAATCATCTCTTTCTCTCCCTCTCTCACTCTGCGCGCGTCTGTTTCTAAATCAACTTGCTGCTTTGTCCAAAATGCAACGATGATGTTTAATTGGTGGTGAGGAAATCACAAAAAGTGACATACGACGGTTATATGACGTCCGTGTTAAGTGGCTCTGAATTCATTAAAGAACGAAAGTAGTGAAAGGTTCAAACCATAAATAAATAAATTACAGGAGATAGATTGTGGGAATGGTGGGAGGGAAAGGGACCAGCAATGCAAATGGGATGGTTTGAATCTTCGAAGAATAATAGTCCCCCCTCAAAAAAAAGAAAAAAAGTAAAAACAGAAAAGAAGAAGAAGAAGGAGAAGAAGAACAAACAACCTGAATTCTATTGTATTGTGATGGAGAGAGACAAACACAGACAGGGGAGAGAGAGAGAGAGAGAGAGAGCGAGTCGAGGTTTCACCAACAGAAACAGAAACAGTATGAAAAGCACATCTGTACGTGCATGTTTTCTGCTCTTGATTATTCTCTTCCCCCTTACTTGCCTCGACTACTTGGCTTGATTGTTCTCTTGATTATTAACGAACTTGAGTCCTCCAAACTAACATTGTATAGTCTTAACATCAATTGTACCAAGAGCCCGACTTGGACTCATATATCATAATCATCATAATAATAATAATAATAATTATTATTATTATTATTGTATCGTAATTTGACGGATTCTTTCTGGCTGATTATTTGATCGCTGTTTTGTTTTGTTGTTTGTTATTTTATTTTTTAAAACTAAAACTAAAACTAGCCGGCCGATTGTGATTGTTCCTTGTTTTGGGATTTGTCCTCTGGCCCCTGGCCCTCGGGAGAAGGACACCCGGCCATGCTGGGCTCTTCACAATTCATAGAATGCCACGTGGGTGCTCAAGGGTCCCAAAAGGCATCGAGCTGATTGGCTGGATGCCCCTGGATTGGATACGGACGAATTCCGATGGAAGGGACAGCAAAGGAAAGCAAAGAGAGCCCATTCCATCCCGTCCAAATAATTTGTTTTTTCTTTCCTTTTTTCTTTTTCTTTCTTCTTCTTCTTCTTTTTTTTTTTTTTTTCTTTTCTAAACACTGAAATAATTAGTAATTAAATAAATTCTTAAATGTTAATGAAGGAAGAAAGAAAAAACGAAAAAAAAAAAAACACGAATTCTAAACATCGCAGAAAATACAAAACACTCTAAGCTCACGCCCGCGAGAAATTCTCCAAATTGGAGGACCACCCTCTAAGAGAGCCGCTCTGTATTCACTTTATTTGGGTTGTCGAAACAGAAGTTGGCACGGCATAGCATAGCAGCTGGACGGTAACAGTAACGCCCCCCCCTCCCCTCTTAACAATCCCGTATTCTTGTATGGTATATTCGATTTGACATTGATCTTCTTGAGTTTTACTGAAATGATTACTGCCACGCGGCCCCCATCGACTCGATTAATAATTTCGTCTATTATCACGTCATAATTTATTTATTTCCCATTTATTACTTACCTTATCTCATTTTCGTCTGCCCTTATTCTAAAGTAAAGGTTCTAAATTTTTCCGTCGACGGACCCCCTTTTCGGGTCAATCTATATCTATAATAATAAATAAGAGCTTCCCTTTCTTTACACGCGCGCGCGGAAAAAAAAAAAAAAAAACAAGAACAAGAACGAAAAAAGGAGCAAAAGTGAAACGAGAAGGAGAACCCGAAAATAACTGACTGACTCCACCAGTAACCAAAACCAATCAAATGGCACCATTAGCTTCGCGTATAATTAATCAGAGTAATTAAGTTTTTAAGATCACAACTACGGTGTTTTTCTTCGGCAATTATTTTATTTTTTTTTGAGGAAGTCAATTCGCTTTATCCTCTATAACAAAGTGATAACAAAAACTTTTTCAAACCAACAAAATAGAGAAGTTTATTCGATAATAATAAGAGAATAAGTAAGATTTATTTGTTTAAAAATAAACATATCATAGAATCTCCTTAATTCCATGTTACATTCACTATAATTGAGTATTGTTGAGGGTAATCGTGCCTTTTTTACTCGAAACGTCCCCTCTGGTCAAACGCTATACCTTATATCATGGTTGCGATAAACGTTGTTTGCGAGCATCCACGCTGATACGAAAAAGGAACACGTATACATGGTTCGCAGACGTGGACATTTAATGTTCTATGAAGCAACCATTTAATTATAAGAAAAGACGACCCAAAAAAAAAAAAGAAAAAGAAAAAGAAAATTATGAGTACTACTTTAAGACATCGCCTAAAGTCAAGATGAAGTTTGGGACGGCACTTCCAAAGGAGGAGGATGAGCCCCGCCACCACCAGTGTATGTGCCTAGGGTTCTAAAAAGGACAGATCAAGAATTTGTACGTACGACCGTCTAACATACGCAAATTGCGGTATGAATGCGATCGATGACAATGACTACAAGGAATAAGCAAAAAAAAAAAACAAAAAAGGAATAGTCTTGAGTTTTAATTAATGTAGTGATCAAGTTCAAATTCTACTACCAACCAACCAAAAAAAAATTATATAAAAAAAAGCCCCCATAATAATAATAATAATATTATTATTATTATGATTATGCAGCAGTAGAAACGAAAATTTTAAGGTTCTTCAATATTAACCAACAATGTTTTAAACAATAATATCAGTGATAGACTGCTCGGCCCGCTATTATTTATTTAATGAATTAAGCCATCTCTTAGTTCTTTTGTGGTCTGGGTGCGAGGATTTCCCGGCCTCTGGTATGAATCAAGTCAAAGCTACTTCTTAGTCAAACATTCAACAAGTGTACATAATATATAGATAAATTTTATTTTATATATTTAACCAAGTTGGCGAATACGCGTGTAGATGTAGGAAGGAAGAACAGTTTCTCCTTGTTCTCTTGCATGTGTCTCGCGCGTAGTACTCTATCACACTACGTATTTATTTTGAGTTGCTAACTGACAAAACTTGGGATCAGACTAGAAATTAATCTACCTCGGACGTGTCATGCCAACTGAAGTTACTTTATTATAATAGTAGTCCGCATGTATAGTTCTACTGTGACTTTCACGACGGCCAAATACGGTGACGTGCCGTTACTGCGTATTTAGATACGCATCTATATGTATGTGATGTACGGACTGCAAAAGTGTCATCCCCCAAATGTAACAGATAAATTTTTGTTTTACTCTCAGAGAAGTTAAAAGAAATTTCCCTTTTGCATTAAATATTCACCTTATTATGACCGAGCTCGGTCATCATCTGATTATTAAGAGAGCATCTGCAGAAGACCCTTTGCTTTTTCATTTTTGTGACTAGCTCGCCGTGCACAATTAAGCTAGCTGGGGGTAATTAATGTCTAACTTTTGCCTAGAAAGGAGTTTGGCGGTCGTCGTCGTCCCCTCTCTCTCATTCTCTCTGTGTATACGTTTATGTCTGAAGGGACGCTGCGGGATGAACTAATTAAATGAAACGGACGAACTAGACAGCCGGGAACAGCTACAGCCAAGAACCGGGTGGTCTTTAAGATATACTGTTTTACTAGGAAAGTGATAATGTATATATATCATCGTCCGTGAAGTTGAGAAAATTGATTTCCCACAACTATACACAGGTGGATGATGTGGAATCTTTGAGTATTGACAAAATTGAATTCCTGTAATATATTATTTATTTTGGATTGTGAAGGGATGAATTCAATTAAGAGCATCAATTAAGCAGAGATGGGTTCGAGCAAGCAGGCCTGCCCCCGCGGCTTTGTCCGGACTTCAGGGTTTTGTCTGTGCATCAATTGCTAATTCCAAGTTTCGTAAACAGTGTTCGATTGATCTATTCAAGTCAAAGGACGGGAGAAAATATGGGAATTTTTTTTTTCTTTTGTTTTTTTTTATCAGTCAGCCAAAAAATGGCATGGGATAGTGGTAGAGAGGGGGAAAGAGATCATGCCTTTTTTTTTTTTTTGGGTATTAGATAATACCCCACCCTATTTACTTCAATGTCGCCGAAATCACGTAGTTCTGGACCTGAACGCCCGAAGAAACCGGGCTGATTTCTCTCTTATTTGGTGCCAAAAAAAGAAAAAAGAAAAGGAACAAAGAAGAAGAAGAAGATGATGAAGTCGAGTAGGTCACTCCACATACCCCTCACGATCGCTCACAGAACACATCTAAAAGACATCTGCAGCAGTACTAACTGCTGTCTGTAAATAATGTCATCGAACTCCAAGCTATGGGGCAGAATAAGTATCTTTCTCGATCTCTTCTCTCTCTCTCTCTCTCTCTCTCTCTCGCTCGCTCCATATATATATATTCTACTAGGCCACCCCATCTTGTTCGGCCTGATCCGAACCCACATCGTCTTTTGTCATTTGAGCGGTACAACTATGCTTTGATGGAGCAAGATCGAAAAACAACTTCCATTGCCCCCATACCCGTGGGAGTCCGTTGTGAATTTTAATGATAAATGTGATTGGCCCGATCTTATGTATTTGACAGGTTTAAATGTTGGGCCTTGGCGACCCATTGTTCACAAAATGGACAAAAAAGAGGAGAGAAATTCTGGTGGATGTGGTGGATCGGATCTCCCCCTTGGAGTTAATAATTATTGTGCTATACGGGCCTAGTTCCAGAATAACTATAGTTCCCCTAGACTAATCGCACCCTTCTTCAAACGATCCATTAGCGTACATCCGATCGGTCCGAGCTCCTATAAAAACTAAAATTGATCCGTGCATCACATCTCAAGCTAAATTACTAATTTTTCAAACTTCATCTCATCCCGTGATGAAGTTTCTTTCAAGCAGTAATTAGAAGATGAAGATAAAGAGATCCTTCATCAATTAAAACTCAAACCAAAACCATACTCTCAAGTTACTTTTCGTATCTTCCGTGACTAAAATTTTCACTTGGGGCGTTTAGGATTTTGCTCCCAGAGAACTTCAACTAAGAGTTGTTCACGGAAAAAAGGGAGTTCTTAAACAATTGGACTAATATTTGTTACTTACACAAGTCCTATTGTAAGTATCAAACAACAAATAGGATACGTTAGAGTTGCTAGCCCCTAACCATGTGGTTTAGTGGCCCGTAGAATTGGTTTTTTTTTGGGAAGGGGGGGTTTGGGTGGGAGCATTAAGTAAGTTGCAATTAAGGGTATGATAATTTTACCATTGGACCACGGAGTTAGTGTCATCTTTATGCAATAAATTTTGTTCAATTTACCAGGACAGGAGAGCTATTGTAAGCTGCGATAGATGCACTAGTCATCCCATTTAACAAACAATCACTTTTGTCTCCTTTTTCAACAATGAGGGCTTAACCTTAGAGCTGCTAGCAGGGAAGGTTGTGCGATTCTATATATTTTCCAAAGAAGTTGTTTTCACTTAATCCTATCGAACAAATAAATATGATACATATATGTTAATTTTAGTGCATATTCAAGAAAAAAGAAACAACTATGAGTGACGGAGACAGTTAGACATAATGATATAAACATTGTTCCTTCTCAAAAAGAAATATATCTAACCGTGTTCATCCCTCGTGTATCTAGCAAATATTTTCTTTTGAAATATTCGTCGAATGGGTAAAGAAACTCGTCGGCGCATCTAAAAATCACTCTGGTGTGCTAAAAGTCGGATTATTTGTAAGGGGAATATCGTATGGATTTCCACTACCCGGGGAAGAGGAGCACTAAACAGATGGGAAGATTCCCACTACCCTCAAACTCGTATGGATTTCTAGGAATCTCCTTATCACAGCAGATGAAAATTGACATTTTTGATTTTCTAACCACAGCCGCAAAATTAATGATCCAAGCCTAACTCATCGGTAGACTTGTAGGGATCCACCCTGGTGATGATATATGGCATGTGGGTGATTAACTGAAGGTATCAAATTATTATCATTATTTTTATAAGTGAAGAAACTTTATTTATGTCAAATAATAGCGCCGAAAACAAGTTAGTGGAAAAACAGGAAAAAAAAAACTCTTTAGATACAAAAATAATCTTGAAAAGTACACTAAAATAACATTCATATAAAGGACAAATAAAAATAAATTTATTTTCAAAAAAAATTTAGAATCAAAATACTATCCGGAGTAGTTTACAATTGTCTCGTCATAAAAAATAATGAATGTCTTTTGCCAATGACATAGACAAGCAAGAACCACTCAAATTATTCATTCAAAATTATTATATATATATATATTAAAAAAAAAAAGAGGGTATCAAAAACCAATTATTCTATATGTCAAATATGATGAACAAGAGTAAGAACAGTATCAACAATAATCTGAAGCCAAAAATAAAAAATAAAGAAAAGAATAGAAAAAATAATTGGAGTAGCTAGATTAGATAGATAGCTTCACTATTGGTCCTCCAACCAAACACGGGCGAGGTTACGTCTGAATCAAATAGAAAGACGGGTGGATGAATAAATAGATAAAGAAAGGGTTACTGATGGGTGCTTGCTGGGGCTGATTCTATCATGTCATGCGTGCATGCACCAGCTCTATGGCTAGGCCTCAGTCAGTCTTAACTCCAACACGCAAAGCTAAAGCACTGTGAAGTGTGATGTGCGCCTTTCCTTTTCGATGCGTGGCCACCACTCCGACTTGTGACCATCTTATCATTGTCAGCTAACCCTAGGGGAAGCCAAAAATAATTCATACAAAAACAAAAGAAAAATCTCGTCCTAGCATCTTTCAACCGTCTTCACTCGCTTGGAATCATTGCGTCATGCAATGCCAATATCCCTTCCCAGCGAGCAGGATTAAATTGGTGACTTTTTTCCATACCTTCTAATCTCAGCTGTCAAATCATACACGTATTAATTGACTAATTATTAATTAAATGTCCCCCATCTTGCCCATCATCATTTACAGATTTAATATAAGAGTATGTACTTTAGATCCTACCTGCTGCTGGGCCCGCGAAAGAGAGGCAGCGAGAGACAGAATCTGAATGTGGGACGAGAATAAGTTTCTAGCTAGTTAATTTGCCAGACACACATAAGCTCTTTTTTTTTGTATGGGAAGCCATATTAACGACTAACGAGCGACATGAAATTGGGTGTGACAGAGATAATTAATGATGGAGATTTGAGAAACAACAGGACACGAGGAGATCTTTTTTTTTTTTAAATTCTTTGTTTAATGTTTTCTTTAAAAAAGAAGAAGAAACAAACAAGAAGAACAAAAGGAAAAAAAAAAAAGAGTAAACGACAGGTACGAGAAGTCCCCCAACAAGAGCCAACAAGTTTTCATATGTGTAGTCTCAGCTCTCGCAGGAAAGGAGGCAAAGTGGTCATGAAAAGTTTGATCTTTGAAAATTTCGATGGCTTTGTTGAGGGGACAGAAGGCAGAAATTAGGGTAGTTAATAGTGCGATGTGAAAGACAGAAACAGGTATATACGGATGCTTAGTGCAGAAAACAAGAAACCCTCTCGTGCATCGACCCTTGAAAGCACAGCATTTATGAAAGCAGACATGAGAATTTTGGGGAACAAGGATGGCCTGGCCTCAAAATTCGCTGCTTTAAAAGGTAAGAAAGAGAACATGGAATGGAATCAATCGGTAAAAACAAAAAGCAAAAAAAAAAAAACAAAGAAATAATAAGAAGAAGAAGAGAAAGAGAGAACAAGAAGATAAGGGAGCATTAATTATAAGCAAAAAGCAGCGTTGATCAATGAAGCGTAGCATTAATCTTCTTTAAAAAATTTAAAAGAAAATCCAGCACATCAATGTGATTGGGAAGACATCAAGAGACTTTTTTTGAGCAAACAGAGATCAAGAGACAAACCATCCAAATTAATTACAAATACACACACACACACACATATAGACTCCAGTCTAGGTAGCATATCTAAGCAAAACAGGGGCTAGTGCTTGCTTCAAAATTTAAGTGGAATATATTAGTTCACTCAGCTGCATGGCAATTTTGTTGGGCTCCGCAGCTGTCGAGGAGGAATTGCTTATAATTAACAGAATCAATTAAGAAAAAGGGTACATGACATGTAGAGGGAAGAGAAATTGAAGGAGACAAAATATGCCAACGTGTCCTAGCTCTTTAATTTTAAACCCTACTTATAAACAATTAAATCATGGGTAGATCAGTAGTTTCCAGCTCCTCCGGAGATTTTAATTGTTGGGAGGAAATGAGGGAGATGGTGGCAATGACCGTTGTTGATCATAAACTGCAGCTTTACTTCCGAGGCTCTTTCATGTTTTCAAGGCTTCAAGTCTGATCGAGATACTGGAAATACCAACCTCATGAACCATCCCTGCAGCCTGTGTCCCCCCACATTCGGTGTTCTATCCCCTAACATTTACATATTCACAATTAATGCACAGCCGTAGGGAGCAAAGGAAAATTAATTTTCCTCAAGTTAACCAAACACTATGTGGAATGTCCTTTTTGATATATCGCTCGTGGAATGAATCACATAGTTCATAACAGCTGACTAAATAAGCCAAGAGCTCATCAGCAGAAAGAATATATTTGCGATTAGACATTACTCATATTCATGGTCGAGTAGAGGCAAACAATTGATGTCGTCTCTCTCGCTTCTAGTGGGGTGGGGAAGTGGGGACTGGGAGTTAAATCTTGGGGAGAGGAACAATATAATATCATGAGCTATATATATCAGGGCTTGGCATTTTTTTTTTTTTTATAATAATATGAATGAAGATATATCAGGGCTTAGTTGGTTGCTGGGGTCTGATCACTCACTCTGACTTGAGATGCATATAATTTGCTGAACAGGTAGGTAATCAGTGCCAAGAAGATACCGAAAAGAGGGCACGATTCTGCCAACCCAAGAAGCAAGCATTGTTGAGAATCTGGAGATGGTAACCCTCGGAAGGATAATGCAGCCTCAGTAGGAGCTTCGCCTGCGAAAGTGCAAAAGGACTCAAAGGCACGCTGGTAAAACCGGCGCCCCCAAGCATCGTTTCCCAAGACTCGAATCTCTCGTGCCGTTCTCTTCTGCTGTCTCCCTCTGCCGCCACGATGTCCGTGATTTCTTTCCCAAACCATATCTGCTCAACCGCAAGCCTTTCACTGCTGTTCGGCGGCAGCGTTGCCTCAAGGGAGCCAAAGAGGGCGGCGTAGTGGTCCAACGCCTCCACAAACCTCTGTAAGAAGAGAGGGTGGTTGTGGTTTGCTTCTCTCTCAGCAACAGTCACCACTTTAGGGTTTAATGCCTTGATCCTGTGGAGGAAGAGGCGCAGGTCCCTAGAATCATCCTTGAGGAGTCTGTGGAGAAAGAGCACGCAGTTCACTGCCAGGGCTTCATCCGGAAGGAGCGTTATGGTGGATGGAAGGTGGAGGGCTAGAGAGGTGGGGTCATTGTTGAGGAGGAGAATCGGGTGGAATTGGAACCTGAGGCCAAGGGATTGGGCAAATTTTAAAAGGCGATCTCCAGTGCGGTGGAGGATGTTCAAATCGGGGCCAGTTCCTGTGATTCGGAGCATGGGAGGATCGTGGAAGCTGTGGATTGCAGTAGTACTACTGGTGGTGATATTGCTGGACTTGGAGCGCTCGGCCAAGGCCTGCATCAGTGGAGGCCATTGCACTCCATGCATGATGTCGAAGTCAATGATGTGGATAGACTGCTGCCCCATTTGTATGGCCTCGAGGATGGCCTGATTCGCCGTTAGATGACTGAACCTTATGAATGGGGTTACCTGGTTTAGGGACAGATAGCACGACTGAAGAGCCAGCTGGTCACAGTACCCATGATCACTCCAGAAGCTAGCATCGCAATTAATGTTAGTAGTAGTAGTAGTTTCGCCCGCAGTCATGTAGTAAGAAGCTCCGGCTGCACGATGACGATGACGATGACGAGTAGGAGAGTCAATGGAAGTAGGAGGCCTCGGAGAGGGAATGACGTTAATGTGAGTGTGAATGGGGCCATGGCGACTGAGGCGAAGCGAGAGGGCTCTAACAAATTGATGGACAAGTCTCTCCATGGAGTCGCCATGTGGGGAAGAGTTCTCGGACAAAATAGAGACCATGCTGAAAGCCGCGGAGAAATCCGACTGAGAGATGAGCTCGGCGCAACTGATGAGAAGCTGCCGCATGTGGATCGCAGACGCCGGTGTGGAGGTGGTCATCAGGGCGCCCCTCGCAGTCTCAGTTGGTGGCAGGGGTATGGCTACTAGGGCCTGAGGAATCTGCTGGTGGCACTGGTACTGCAGATCTGAGGGTTCCTCCTCTTGGTCTTGATCATGGGAAGACGATGAAGTCAGCGAGCCCCCAAGCATACTAGTTAGCTGTATGACTAGTATATAAAATATATGTGTCATTAGCCGTGGCACCGTAGCAGTAGCTGGCGCTGACGACTAATATGATTATATATATATATATATATAACCAGTACGATGCGCCAATTACCCTGTGATGATGAAGGTAATTTAATCAGTTTTTGCCTAGAAGTAGGAACGAAAGAGTATTAATATGCAAGGCAGGGCGATCTACGAGCACTGGTAACCAATCTCGATCGATCTGGTCACGATGATAGACGAAGGGACTTTTTTTTTTGGCTCGCGGGCACTGCTCTTGAATAATCTTTCGTCTTCTCTCAAACTGAAAGTGAAAACCTAGAAACATGGGTAGGAGGGGATGGTGGACGAGGGGCACCTCATCACATTCCTTTGCTTTATTGACAAATTAACAACATAACATATGATGATATACATCGGATGAGGACTGAGATGTATATATATAATAATAATAATAATAATTAAAATGATAAATATATGCATTGATGGTGATGATGATGCAGTTTCTAGTTCTATATATGATACCACGTATTATCTGCAAAAGGTACGGCGAAGAACTGATACATCACTCGTCTCCACTGGTCTACAACCTGTAGCAACTGATAGTATGTACAAGTTAGCAATAGCAATGGTTGCAGTCTACCTCTTCTCCTCCCCCAGCCACAAAAACAGCTCCCTTCTTTTTTGTTACTTATTGCATAAACAATTTGCACCCCTTCTGTTTACTATAGCTTATAGAATATTCCAACTCCATCGGTCAACTTGCTCCATCCAACATGCCCGATCAATCATGATATTCCATGCTAACTCACTCGATATAACCGCCACATGTTCTATTTTATCACTATTTTTTTTTCCCGGTCGAAAATTTTATAAAGTACTTAAAACTGAGTTCAGATGCTGATGAGTTGAG
Source organism: Bruguiera parviflora (assembly GCA_019804595.1). Classification (NCBI taxonomy): domain Eukaryota; kingdom Viridiplantae; phylum Streptophyta; class Magnoliopsida; order Malpighiales; family Rhizophoraceae; genus Bruguiera; species Bruguiera parviflora. The sequence goes on from CM034050.1 coordinate 10,932,776, forward strand.
ACAATTTATGCAATTTTACTGGGCTTCTAATTTTATTCCTTGCACAGATTTATATTTAGCTAGTCCTATTAACTAATTTTGAGTAATGCTAGAGGTATTAATCCCTTTACTTGGTTTTTTAAAGTTAAAAGTAAATAGTATTATTTTTTTATTATTCTTTAAGTTGATTTATTAAAAATAAGTTAAATTAATTTAATATTTAATGTAAATAAAAATAGAATAAAAAATTTTTAAAATAAATTATATATATATATATATATATATATATATATATATATATATATATATTAAAAGAGAGTGAATCATTATAATAAGTTTGTTTTTTTTTTATGTTAAATATAGTTTTTATCACCTAATATAACATAACGTGTATTTGGTTTTGAAATTTATCACATTTTCCAGTAACAAAGAAGTATACCTTTTTGGTTTTGAAATAATATTACTCTGTAATATTATTCCCCGCCATATATTGTTTCACAGGTTCTTCGAATGAAGATTTTATTTGATAGCCAAAGCAAACTCACTTCAAGGCAGGACACAGCTAGCGATTGTGCACTTTGATCGTCAATAAGATTGAAAGCTTTTCCCCATGACCAGAGTGAAGTGAGGATACCTTGAACCACTTGTCTCCTGTTCGCCGATTTACTGCAAAAAGCTCTATTTTTCCTCTCTGACTACAAAATGTCCACATACTAAGCGCAGGGATCAACAAATGAAAATTCCTCGGTAATGCTGCTCGAGTTTGGACTTCCCAGACAAATAATCTTACTAATGCCGAAATAAAAGTACCTAAAAATGGCCGTTAGCTTGAAGAAGAATGACAGCAAAGTTAATCCACTGTTAAAAATAAATGCTTGAGGTTTTGTTTTGGTATAAATCGAAACTTGAAACAGTTTCACATGTATAACAAATATGGATATAATATAAATCAAATCCTCACTTCTTCTTTTTTTTTTGTAATATATAATACAGAGCAAACCTAAAACAGAATGGTACAAAGTGGATAGCAGATAACCGACGATACATTTTTTAGTTCCATACTAGTCTATATCATCTGTATTTCAAGCCTGCTAAGGAAATTTTCACTAATTTTCAACTCCCTCGTTCTTCTCTTAAAAATGAGTCATTATACCCCAAACTTTTTCATAAACAAGCCGATTCCATAATGTTTAAAGTTTTTAATTGTGCGGTGTCTGTTTGATAGACACTATAATTCCCATAAATTTTCTTTCAAAACTGACACGGAAGTATATAAAGATCCTTCTTTTGATATGATCACTGATCAGCCCGTGGATCGTCTCGATAGAGGCGAGGCTATAAACCCCACTAGAGTATCGTACGGGATAGTAAAAATAAAATCACCACCACCTGACTCTAGGGAAGTAGAAACACACCAAAAGAGGATAAAGAGAAAATAAGAGAAAATTCTCTCAAACATACATGAGATGATTACAACCTTATTTATCGAGAGAATATTGCGTTGACCAACAAGGAAAATAATTGGTGGCCGAGTTTAGGATTAAAAAAGAAGCTAAATAAAATCCTCGCATCATTTTCCCATAATATCAAAGATACTAGATAGGAAAAACCAAAAAAGGGGAAAGGGAAAGAAATAATAAAAGAGAACCGAACTTTTTGTTGAGTTATCACAGCCTTCTCCCCAATCCTCTTCTTCCCCAACTAACATCAAGCATGAAAAATATCTCTTCGTTTGCTTGACTCTAGAATCTCACAAATTTTGTTCTTCTTCCATGCTTCGCGAGGTTTTGTTGGGTGATATCTGTTATTCTCGTTTTGATTCTTGTATCCCGCTGGCTCAAGTTCTACTGAATTTTAGTTGGATAGTTTTGATCCTTCAATGTAATATAAAACAGAGAGTTAGAGGAAACGTCTCGCACGCATACACGGCCCTTCGAGAATCCACTGTGTCCAACAGGAATGCGTATCTTACCACTAAGCCCAAACTATTCCCGAACGAAGGAATGCAATGTCGACAAAAATTTGCCTCGCGCCTTGATTAAAAACCTGAAAAAGAAAACTTGGTCTCTTGTTCCTTATGCTGTAGGCAACAGTACAAGTATCCGAAAAAGACGTGTTTGAATTTGCATAGTTAGAAAATCGGGAAATATTTCACAAGATCATCTTTTTAATCAATAGCTGCCTCCTTATGCAGTTAACATAACCCCTTTAATTAATCTGTTCTCCCCTCATAACAGAAGCACTATTATTCTTATCACATTAAATGCACAATATACTAAGTACCATAGATTGTGCGTAAGAAAAAAAAAAATTCTTTTCAAAAATATTTTAGTAATTTAAAATTTAAATTTTTATTACACATATTTTGAATTTTAATTTCAAAATAAAATAATAAAAATAAAAAAAATTTTATTAAATATTTACAATTTAATAAACTATGGAAAATAAGTACTCGTGATTATAAAAAATTTTGTTAGCTAAGACGGGCGGAAGCTTCTGTATAACTAGACTGATTTGGTTGGCATAGTTTGATAGACTCGCAGGGCACTAGTTTTTGATTTATTGTGACTTTGTATACAGACACTTGGCTAATATACTTAGCTCTATTGATATATTCTTTAAAAAAAAAAAGTAAAAGAAAAAAAGAAGTAATATATTTATTTAAATAAGTAATATATTTATTCAATTTTAGGCAGTGAAGTTCCCTACAAAGCAGTACTAGGAGGAATTTTGAATTAAAATTTTATGTACGTGAGAGCTATAATAATCAGTAATAAATGTGAACGAATCGGTCGATGAGTGGGCCAGTGTTTTCCTCGGAAATTGGTGAGCATAGAAATGATATAAAAAAAAACAACGTATTCTTCCCATCAAGAACCGACCGATATAAAATAGGAGGAAAACACCTCCAACAAAGAAAATAACTAAACAAAGGTGTGGAAATGAGGAAAAAATGGAGAATCTAGTGAGCAGAAGCAGTGCAAAACAAATATAAAGAGGTATTTTTTTTTTTTAAAAAGAGTTAATTCGCCAGACTGAATATTAATTTAATTTAATTTATCAATTTTTAAAAATTTTTGATGTTTCGTGTTTAGTACTAGACTGGTGTCCTTACATATTTTCCAAACCGAAAGAACCAAAATAGGGGGAAAGAAAAAGCAAAGGAAAGGAAATTTTGAGCAGCAACAACAGACACAGAGCGCACGCAAAGCCCTAAATGCGGGAACCACACACACACACACGCAGACACACACGCATACAGATATATATATATATATATATATATATATATATATATATAGAGAGAGAGAGAGAGAGAGAGGGAGAGAGTTGGGCGAGCGCAGCTGACACCACTGCCGCGTTGCCTTGTTTCAGATAAGATACTGACAGAAAACATTGCTTTCACGCAGCCAGCCCACGTGGAGTAGTAGGGGTAGATGTTAACAGAGGACAAAGTGAAAATGCTGCAAGCTTGGCCCTTAATTATTACCCTGCACTCTACTACTACTACTGCTACTGCTACTACTACTACTACTACTTCTTCCTACTTCTACTGGAGATTTCAATTCAATTCAATTCAATAATACTACGTTCTGTCTGCTATTGATGATGATGATTCCCCTGAAAGCAAACAAGAAACAACGTGTGCTTCTGTGTAGATATAATTGCATTCAGGAGTCAGAAAGGGAAAGGAGAAGATGAGGAATTATACATCAAGAAGAAGAAGAAGAAGAAGAAGAAGAAATTCAGGAAACGTAGTAGGTGATTAATGCCGATTGATCGATCCGCGCCACCCATATATTCATTCACGCCATTTACAATTACGTACTACCACTAAATTATGCTCATCATCTTTCTTGCCATTGCTGTGCAGGAGAGCTCATCCCCTTTTGCTGCAACGAATTAATTATGCACTGGAGGAATCAGGAGTCAGAGAAATATGATGATGATATGATAGGCATATATTTAGTTTACGCATTCAAGCAAACGTTTTTTTTTTTTTTATAAGTTCTTTTTGTCCCCACGCCACAATAGGGCCGCATTGATTTCTTTCTTTTTTCTACATTACAATTCTTAGTTGACACCAACTTAACCTAGCATTTTGCACCTCGGGGCAATGTTCCAACATCAATTAAGTAAATAAATTAGTTAGTAATATCAAGCTAATTAAAAGCCCGAAATCATATACAATTAAGGCTGAAGATCAAGCCATATCTTCGGCCAATTTCTTGCTGTACCACCATCGCTTGATCTCCTTCTTCGTCTTTCTGTGCGTATGAATGCATCTTTGGTTTTTGGGTCGGGGCTTGGGTTGCCATCATGAGCCAACCCGACCCAAATATATAAGATAACGTATTAAAAAGGTCAAAGAGTTCGAGGCACTCGAGAGAAATTATAATCTCCCTCTTCCCCATGTTACAGATAGAACTATATATATATATATATAAAGAATGCTTTTTAAAACCATCTCTCTCGGTCCTCGTACCAAAGCAGACAAGTAGGAAAGCTCCATCGACTCCTAAGGTTAGAAGTTCTTGTGCAGTGAAAAAAGTGTTAACGCAATCTTGTGGTTTTGTTTGGGCCACAAGAAATTCGTAATCGATGGAATTAGACGCTTATCAATTCATTGACGTCGTTTAGAGTTCTTTAAGGGTGAGCACCCATATTCCCCAAGAATCTCTACATGTATCGTATATGCATTGCATATATATTGTTCGTTGACGTTAAACTTTTATTTTTTTTATAAGCATTAATGAGAAATATTATTAGGATTGAAAACTTGGATGATGCTTGGATTGTTTCATCCATTAAGCACAAATAATTATATTTTATTTTGTACATATATATTTTGTACCATTCAAAAAAACAAAGAGAGAGTAAAAAAAAAATTATTCTAATAATTATATTAAATACTCAAATAATTTATAATTTGTTAAGTATTTATATGCCCATATAATATATATTTTAAAATTTTAAATAAAATTTTAATTATAATACAAACATAATATAATAAGTTTTTTAAATTATAATAATAATAAATTTATAAAAATATTTATATTGCACATATATATTTGTGTCTTAGTGTAGGTGTCCATGCATTATAGGTCCCAGGCACTAAATCACTACCGGCGAGGGGTTGATCATGCTCATATTTTCTAGTAGCTCGTCATTCATTGCAAACATCGAGTTCTTTCATATTGTATGTATCTGAAATAATTGGAATCAAGTTCATGGGATGAAGAAGCACATCGATCCTGACTAACAAACAGAAAGAATAATGTTTCGGGCAGGCATAAGACGTACGATACCATTCCTTTTGTTCACATGGGAATAATTCTGGGCCTCTTCCCCAGCAGTACTGTATTCATTTATGCATCAGCCATCACAACAAACTCCAGCTAGCTAGATATATTCGACGTTATATTAGCAATTCGCATTTCAGCCACCTCTAGATCGTTTCCACATATAGAAACCAGCACAGCCAGGCAGGTATAAGCAGCAATCATACTTTGCACACCCCTGATACCCTAGTCTCACATCGTCATCACTCCCATAAAAACAATACGGCATCAAAAGGAGTTAAATCGAAAAACAATACCCCTTTCAAATATCCCTCGCAAAGGGACATTGTAATACCAGATGGTCGGTGCTTTCGAGGTCCTACATACTTAAGAAACCGATTGACCAATCAACTCCTAACCTCTCTTATATTAAGGTTGGGAATTGTGAATATATATACTGTCCCGAGCTGCAAGGGAAAGGAAAATGGACACTGTAGAGGGGATGTGCTTTGACTACACAGCCCGATTGGGGAGCTTGCCCATAATTGAAGGGGATAGTTTCCTGTACGCATGAGATCTGAAACTATTGACAGTAAATTGATGGGAAGTATCTTTCCGATTGCACTCTCAAAAAAATTGCTAGGAAGGGAATAACTCCACAAGAGCTTACCTGGTTCACTTTAAAAAATAATAATAATAAATAATAATAACCGAGTTGGAGAGCATGCAAATTCCTCAAGGTCAGTTCATGATCAGGAGCAATTCGTCTTAAGTCATTTTAAATCTAATATCCCCGGTTTTCCATTTGTGCAGGACAATCTGCAGCAGAAGTGACTTTAAAAATTACTGACATGACTTTCAAAGTATTAAATATCAGTTTTTTTTTTATATAAAAAAAACTCAAATAGAATACATTATTATTTAACAGACTTATCAAACAAAATCTCCAAATATATATCCAACTTGTTATTGTTATCAATCACATATCATGTCTAAAGGTTAATTACCGTATAATTTAAGAAATGACTAAAACGGAAGAAACCCTTGGTTGAATTAAATAACGGCAATTGCGCCAAAAACAGTTTATGATGTTCATACCATTCGTAAGACCAATGGGACCATAAAAGAGATATTATTAGATATTAATATCATATATTATAAATGCCGCAAGTTGTTTAGTAATTGGATATAACAGTTTCAATACCCGTACATACATAGTTTGTACCAAATTATTTTCCTGAACTTCCACTCTTTCAGGGATTAAGCGGGGTTTTTGTACTTGATCTACTTCTTGGGATATCGCCAAGTTATTCTCGAAGCGGGTTACTGCTCCGTAGAAGACCCTGCCTAGTGTGGATAGGCATCTTTATATATATATATATATATATATATAGGGACTCGGATGTGTCTATAAGTTTTTTTCATGCATCAATTAGTCCTATACGGACATTTGTATAATTTATTTGTCTTTTTTTTTTTCTTTTCTTTTTTGGGTCCGGAGAAACTCGGGTTTGAACCCAGGAGCTGACACTACTATTTGTCAAATTTTTTAACAAAAACAGGTATCGTTATTTCCATAATTTATACGATGTTTGCCTCTGCATTGCATTGTAGGATAATAATAAGATCCTTTTTACTTAATTCGACAAGTTAAACTCTGCTATTAAAATAATAGAGATGGGCACAAGAACAATCAAATATAATACGGGGCACACCGGTACACCGGGAGGTTGGGGAGGGGGGTTTTTTTTTTTTTTTTTTCTTTGATAAGATGAAAACATTTTACTGAAAAAAGGTGAAAGAGCTTACAAATTAGGGAGACGAAATAAATAGTACCTAAAAGCACGAGAGAATGCCCCCTAACCCTTCTACCAACATGATCAACAAGAAAGAATCCAGGCCTACTCTGGAAACAAATATAAGCGCAGCACAGATGAGACTGAAGGAGACAAAACGTTTTCAGGTAATCAGCACGTCGAGATACACGGGGCATTTTACCGGAGTGAGAACTTAAAAAACAAGAGGTGAAATGTTACTCTGAGTAATATTCGTGAGTATAATAATATAAAATGCCACCATGTAAGCATGAATGTCCTTCTTGTACTGTATGCTGAACTGTTGCAATGCGAGCTTTTCAAGACGTGCCATTATATCATTATAGTGTACACCCATCCATTCGCCCGGCATCGAGTGTTAATTAAATAGAATCCAGGCCCCTGCCGCTTCCCAGAACTCAGTAGGGAGGTAATATCGATGATTTTGATTTTGTGGCCATTGAAAATAATAATAAATAAACAAATAAATAACTGGGGCCGAGGGGCATATCTTCAATTTCAATGCAACATGAATTTGGGATTCATACCTACTCGAGCTAATAATATCGTCAACAAAATTGGTGACAATTTACAGTTTGGAGCCCGCCACTTCAAACTACAAACATTCTCATGCAAGAAGCTAGCATTTGACTGGCAAAAGGGAAATAAAGCAAAAGAGAGCAACCAAGCTTTTAAGAGTTTCATAACCATTTCCTCCAACTGGTTGTCCTTTTATCACTTGAGAAAAACCTAGGAATGCTTAGCAGACTATTAACCCTGGTAATACCTTCTAATGCTGACCACTCTTCATCCTCAGCAGCTGAGATGCACTCGGCCAGGCTCCTTTTTGAATGGCCTTGGGACTTCAGCGAGAGCTTTTCCTCTGTCAATTCAGAGACGGGGACAATCTCATCGCAGCCCTTGATGGCTCCTGAATGCTTAAGGACAAAACCATCATCGTCAATCTCTAATTGGCCGGAAGTTTCTCTGGTTTCCACCACTCTATTTATTGACTCGTAAGGAATCTGCTTCATATATTCTTTTTCCACTGCTCCATTCTCTGCATGAAAATGTTCAAAAAAGAGGCATACAACAGCACAATCATCAATCTTGGAAGTAGGATATTTAAGCCTCCAAGCCCGAATCGCACAGTCTACAAGAGCTCTGGCTGCCATTGCACGACCAGGGGCAGAAGCTACAATGTCAACAGCTTCCTTGTTTGAGAGGACATCCCAGATCTGTGTCATTAATGTAGTAACAATGATATGTCCCGTAAAAGCAACTATGAAATTCATTTCCATGATGGTATAAAGGATTGCTATCCAAAATGAACTTTAGAGTAAGAGCCAAAATCTGCCACTCAATTCAACAATGCATTTCACTCCAACGGAGCTCTGTGTTAGCAGGATGCATGCATGGCAGCATAAAAGTGTTTTCACAAGAAAATAAAAAATGGTACAAAAGCTCAACATAATCAATTTGTCAACTAAAGAAAGAAGTATCGTAATTAGAAACTTATTTCAGGCTAAGCAGTTTAAAATTAAAGAAAAGAACAATACCCCATCAGTGGCAAGAATAACAAATTCATCTTTCTCAGTAAGTTGATGGTGGTAGATATCTGGGACAGATATAAGACCAAAATCCTTTAGGCAGAAGTCCCCAAAGGCTCTAGCCATGGCCAGACCCGGTGAGTCGTTATTAGGCAACCATACTCGTGCAACTTCTGGCTCATCCTGCAATGCAAAGACCCTTCCTTTACATTGCTGGATCCTGGCAGCTTCCCCTAAACACAGATACACAAGAATAGAAATTCTGTCAATATACACATGAAATTTGATTTTCTAATATAGCAAATTGGGGATAGGTTTTATGTTGTTCTATTATTCTTTTCATTCTTGTTTACAGTTGCACCTTGGTAAGATAGGTGCATGTAAATCCTTTGTGTGTGCATAGGGGTGTGTGCGTGTGCTTGCACACACAATAATGAGAGAGAGAGAGAGAGAGAGACTTGGAAGATCAGGCTTCAAGTCCACAGTTAATTGTATGGCAACCAAACCGTCATCTTTGTCTCGGGCCCCTAGAACTGCCCTGGAGTCGCCGACATTCCCAATCACAAGATCTTGACCCTGTAAAACCACATTTTTGGGGAGTATAACATTGTGAGATCAAGGCTTTGAATCTTTCCCAAGGAAGTATACCATTTTGAGGTAAAATAGAAACCAGACATGTCTGACTGCATTTCTATTGGATTCTTCAACATTGTCATCTCAGTTTATCAGACTATAAAAATTTACACAATCTACACAACTTGAATGAGGCAGTGGTAAGCACAAGGCAAAGCCATATTCAGGAAATGACAAGAGTTGTGGTAGTTCCGGTTCCTGTCTTGGTTGGTATTTAGAAGCTGCTGGTAGGTGTTATGCTGACTTAATTGCTCTTTTGGGATGTCAGAGAGGTAATACGTTTGAGAGTTTCTAGGTCATATTATTCTTCCAAAAAGGAGTGCCTGGTGGAACCTGGAGGTCCATTATGTAACGTGCAACATTTGTACCAGATTACAAGAACTTTCGAGCAGCCGCAGTCCCATCTGAGAGGGTGTGATTGTGGTTTTTCTCATGCATATTTGCTTTGGAAAACATGACTGTTTAGAGCTAATGTCATCATTTTTCTTCCCTTTGCACTCTGAATTTCAAATCTCAATTCTGCATGATTTGGCCAGCAAAATAACCAGGTAAATTTGGTTTTTCAACACCAAATTGAATAACATTCAGAGTTCGGGTTATAAGGCTGCGAACCTATAACCAAATTTTCAGTTAAAATGCTGAAACTGTAAAAACCTGCATCTGTAAGTAAAATTAAAGTTAAGAAGTACCTATCAATGATCTGACTAGACAGGAATAAGTAAATGTGGAAGGAAGGGAGACTTCACTTTTAAGCTCCTGTCCACATTGACCCATCTGCTATATGCTCAATGCAATCTCAAACTTTTGACAATCAATAAAGGATAGGAAAGGTTTAAAAATTCCTAAGAAAAGCCACATGGATAGATAACCACACAGGTAATCCTGGACAATCAATAGCCAATAGCTTTTCAAAGTGTGCGCGGAGTGTGTGCGTCCCTGTGAACTTTGTGCAGGAAATGCAATAAAACTTGGAAAACTGCTAGCAATTTTGTTCCGATCCACCAAGTTGGCTAGAGAATAAGCATCTAAATTAATTGTGAGTTTAGTTGAATCATATGCAAATTCAGTGGATAGTGTAAATTCATCACAGCTTGAACAACCAATAGAGCTTCTTCGGCCTTGTTTACACATTAAGTCAATAAATTCCACTTCACTGCTTTCAAAGATAACTTAGGCAAACAGGTGCTGCAGTTAACTCCACCCCCTTTATGAATCAGTTGAATTCAAATGTTGATCTGTATTAAGTCATTTTAATGGGGGTAACTTGTAGCATATGAAGAGTATCGAAAAGCCAAGTACCGACGAGATAGAATATGTCATGATGCGGGAAAGAACAATAGCTCTGAGAAATAGGCTCAATGAGGTAGGCACTAAAGAGAACTCTTTTCAAGCCTAAAAATGGTTGATATTTAGTGGAAAATCAGCACTTTGAAATGGTGGGTTCCTAGAAATCTCCACATCACATTTTTCTTGCAGTTGTGTCCTTGAAAAGCTGACTGAGATGACTTCTCAAGATGAACAAAAATTAATGTAAAAGAAGAATTAAAAAGGTATAAAATTGGTTGAGGAAGTGACCTCAATCTTGCAAAATTGTGAGATTTTAACATTAATTCAGCCGGATCAACTTGCTCCAGAAAGTCCGATTATGTGACTCTTGATGTCCATGCCAGAGAATTGAAAACAATAGGTTATTGCAAGAACAAGGTACCTACCTGTTTAATCAAGGTCACGGCAGTCGTTCCACTGCAGAAACAATCGATTGTTGGATGAAGCTTGAGTTCCTTATCCATTAAATTGAAAGCCTTCAAAATGGACTTTTTAAGTGGAATGCACATTTCCGGAAGTTGCTCATTTTCCTCCTCGGCATCCAGAGAATTATAAGCTTCGTCATCATCATCATCATCATCCTCGGAACTTGCGGATCCAGGGGGAGACTTTTCGGTTGCGTGAGGAGGGCCGCTGCTCTGCTTACCAGTCCACTGGGAACAAACTATAAGGGGAAGGGTACCCCGAACTTTCTTGGCAACGGTGTGACCGAGAGGGCCATGACCATCAAACACCCCGCAGAATACTGTATCGCTCCTCGAGCAGAAATTCTATAGCAGAAACAAGCAAACATCCCCAGATCCAATCAGCTAATAGCGACAGCAAGCAAAAAGAATTAAGGAGGCAATGGAAATTGTATTATTCATTCCAGAAGCCATTTGGAACGATTAAAGATATCCTAAATTAAATAAACAAAAAGAATAAAGATTTATTTATTATTATTATTATTATTTTGTTTGGAGGGAAGGGGGCTTGGGGGGGGGATGGTAGAGAACCTCCCAAACAAGCATGGCGTCTTGATTGGTGCCCTTTTTGCCCTGCTGGGTATATAGGCTCGCAGTTTTGGTAGCACCGTTCGTTGACATTCTCCCCGGAATATTCCCAAGCACCCTCTGATCATCAGCTTCAAGTCCAAGTCCAGGTCCAGCTGATGACTTATTCTCTCTGCTCTTCTTCTTCTTCTTCTTCTTATTATTACTCGTCATCTTCTTCACGATCTTCTTCTTATTCTCCTCCTCCTCCTTCTTCTTCTTCCAAAGGCGTGTCTTTGAAGCAGAAGCTGTTGTTGTTGATGATGATGATGTAGCAACGGCAGTGGGTCTCTGCTCCACTTTATCATTCCCATCGTCCTCCTCGCCGCTCTTCCCTCTGGAGCAGTCGGAAGTGGAGGAGTAGCAAGATCCCATCTGCCCACATACGATGGATGGTAGAGAGAAATTACTTGGAATAGTACACGTGAATAGGAGAGAGGTGTTTTTTTTTTTTTATATATATAAAAATAATAATAATAAAGAAAAGAAAAGAAAACGAATAAAAAAAAGGGGCGAAGTAGACAGGGCGCGGGTGTATAAAATTATAAATAAACGGTCGACAAGCACACCTACTCCTAGTGCTACAGTCCTATAATAAATAATTATATTGTGGGGGCCAGGCAGACAACATATGACAGATAATAAAGAGAAATTTGGATGTCAAAACTCTAGAGTGTTGGCAGATCATCATACTGTTTAAAAGTCATAAAACTGCTTCTCTAGAGCCTGTAGTTTTAGGGGACCATGCTTTTTTTATTTTTTCAGTAGACACACGCTCCAATCCAATCCAATCCAACCCAACCCAACCCGATAAGGTTCGGCCTAGCTATTCGATATCATATGAATGTCCCGTCATTCCGTCGGACCACAAATTTGATTACTATATATTAGTAATTAGGATAAAATCTCATTTCAATACTAGCAAAGCCGTAATTCTTTTTGCATCATAATGTCACAGTCATCCAATCAAATTATAAAATAATAGTCCAACAACCGTACACAGGAAATATTTTGTTGTGGAACGTTGTAATTATTTGTTGCAAGATAACATGGAAGCTGTAAAAGAGAATTCCATATAAATTCATAAGAACATATCATCATCATATGTGTATGTGCATATTCGCATGATGCTAAATTTGGCTCGATGGTGTAATTCTCCGACGTCAACAATTTGGACAAGGGATACAAGTGTCGGCAACTATAGAAGATATCTACTCTTTCTTTTTTTTTTTCTTTTTTTTTTGTGTTGATAAAGATGTCTTCTTTCCTTTTTATTTATTTATTTATTTTGTTTGAGATGTCTATTTAAGTCTGATCCAATCAACTCAGACAAAACCGAGACCAAGCGGCGGCCTTATTTTCTCAAAAACTGGTCGAGTTACCAGGAAAGCCAACTAGTCGAACACTCCTGGTTCTTGCATGAATAATCTGTTTCTTACCGCTGATTCAAACACCACTTGATGGTTAAAAAAAAAAAAAAGACCCGACCGGTCGAATGCCTAAGAAGTTGAATTTTCAACGTAATTGGCCAACCGCACGGAGTTTAATAACACCTTGCATCACCGGATGACCCACATCAAGATATCTCCTAAACTCTTTTTTTCATTGTAAATTGTATCTATTTTGCAGCCGATTACCTGGCTCATGATCATTCGGCTTTGTATAGGTACTGATATGCTTTCTAATTTTATTTACTGACCGACACATTCTACAATTATAACGCATATTCGTTAATACTCCACTATTTAACTTTGATGGAATTTATGGTGAACTAAAGAAACTTTTTTGGATCTTTATAAATAAAGATTTTTAATCTGTTCGTATCGCAGACACCATATCAGTTAGTGAGAAAAGAGATGCATCATGCGTTATTATTTGCTGAGTTCCATGTATCAATACCAAAGTTAATATCCACTTGAAGTACAATAGCCGAGAGTTGTAAAATGTTCCGAATAACGAGGGCGACCCTGTGTGTAGGGATATCATTAAATAGCGAGGGCCCAAATGTAAATGTATATGTGTAAAACCTAAACCTTAAATCCTAAATTCTTTAGAGAGATTTCTTTGATTAATACATTATATGCAACTAATCGTTATTGTTGTTTTCTCCTCTGCGTTAATAATAATAAATATAAATTCAAGTGATTTGATGGCTCTGTTTTTCTTTTTTCGGAGACGGATTATTGCGAAACCCAAGGGCCTTGAAAGTCACCCAACTTTTCTAATAGGTACCATTGACACGCGTACGAAAGAGATGCGACAGACGAGGCGAAAAACTATAACTTTCAATGGAAAGTTAAAACTCCGTTATTTGCTATTATTATTTTTTTTCACGCTTATGTCCTTACTTTAAATATCAGTAAAGAAATTCCAACTTTCGTTAACAAAGTTATAATAAAGCATGTTTACTTCGAGTTACTAATATCCGCCCGCCTCCGTGTGAGTTAGATCTTTTTCAGGCTTGATTTCCAATTACAACAAGAATACAAAATTCAAGGGTGAAGTGGAATTGTTCATCAAATCCAGGGATTGATCGGTAGCGATTAATCAGATTGTATTCCGTTTATTCACAGACAGGCATTCTAAACATGTTCTCCACCAACTCGATCACATTGGAAAAGATCACGCGGGCATGCCTAACTCGACACTCAAACAACTAGATGGTAAAAATCACCGAAATAAAACAAGAGACCATCGGTAGACGCCGTAGAAATATGTTGATCCCTGACAAGTTTACTATCCGGCCGTTTTCGCCGAAATGGGGCTAAAAAGAGATTTATCCATCCACTGAGTACTTAAGAAACCTTTTGAAGAAAATTAGCCGTGAAACATGTCCCACATAACATGAAAAGAGGAGTTCTAAATGATTTAGTGTCATATCCTGGCCAACCAATTAAACAACGTTAACTGCACTTACCAATTAAATAACAAAAATCACCTGTGATCTCATCTGCCCTTCAATTTCCCCCCACACCCGCCGTGGGGGTTGGGGGGCGGGGTTGGGTGGGTGCGGTGGATCCCCCATTTATTAGCTTTCTCATATCAGCCGGTGACCCTAAACATTCAATGCAGAGTTTCTACTGGTATGATGTTTCAACACGTGTGGAGGCATGCTCGTGTGTGTGTGTGTGCGTGTGCGTGAGAGAGAGAGAGAGAGAGAGAGAGAGAGATCAGGCAAGGTTCCACAGAAGAATGAGGATGGTGAATAAAAAGATTACACAAGGCATCAAGTTGGGTAGCGCAATAAGCTTAAGCACAGAGAAGATCGTGAAAGAGAGAAAACATGAACTTGACAAAAGCTAGTGCATAAGACATTGCGAGCCCATGGATGTATCAGAAAAATATTGATAATCCCTGCAAGCTTTCATTTGGTGACACAGTGCCATCCCAATAAAATGTTAAATGAATCTCTTTCCAGTGGGCTTAAAGACAATGCAGGTGACTCTATTAATTATATGCTGAAGGCCGAGGTCTTGATGGTATGTAAAAAGAATTACCTAGATCAATTGGAGTGTGCAAGAATGGGTTCCATCTATCAAATATAATTCGCCCACCTCGGCCAATTCTTCCATGAAATCTGTAAGCGGGTGATGCACCATTCTTACTAGAATCTACTGGTGGCACAATGCCAGCTGCTGCCAACTTATCTAGAACTAGAGGCTTCGCGAACAACAAAACAGGCTCCAGCGGGTCCTGATATCCCAAAATAAAATAGGTATGAGCACAAATTGCAATCAAACTAGCACATTCTCAGATAATTACGTGATGCAAACAACAAACTATTTCTTTGGCTGTTGGGAGAATCAAACAGAGATAGAATGCGATGCAGTGTGATCAAAAATTTACCATTTTATTAAGCCATCCATGTGGTGTGTTTCGCCACCTGAACTCTTGCTTCATGCCAGCTGCAGGAACTGCAACCACATTGCCATCCGTGAAAGGTGAATTTTGGACTGCAGCAGGTTGCATGTGTGGACGGCTGTTTCCAAGGTCATCTGAATCCATAAACTCATCTTCACTTGAGGCAATCTTCGAGGAAACAGGTAGAAATCCAGGAAGAGCCAAGCTGTCTTCAAGGAGCTCAGTTTCATGCTGATACCACGAGAAGACATACTAATGAATCAACAGTATCACATAATACAAACTGCAATTACATGGAACAGCAGAAAAACCCAAATGGCCCAAAAAATTCCACTAAAGATGTTGTGGTCAAAATCAATAGGTATTGCAATAAGTAGCGTACCCATTACAAGAGAATTACAGAAATAAGGACCATAAGAATTGGAACTGGGGCAGGTATAATAGTGAGAAAGCCTTTGCAAGCATCCCAAAAGAAAGTGCTCAATTTCAGCCAAAAATTGCAAACAAGAAAAAAATTGATCCAATAAAAGCATCGTAAAAAGAGAATTAGCAAAGGTGATGTAAATACTGAAAGTATACCTTGTACTTCAATTGGATCCTTTGGAAGCTCACTTCACTTTCCATTACTTCTCTTTTTTTCTCCTCCCTCTAGGTTATATATGTACATCAATGAGTAATCCCCTCAACAGTGAGAAATCAATCCAAATTATTTCATACATATTTGTTGAATTTTAACCAGAAAGGCACCTTAATGAGAGCCTCAAGTATAGTCTTGGCTTGATCAAGGTTGCGCCTGACCTAAAAATGTTGATTCCAAGGAAATATTACAATAAAAAAATTGCAAATAACAAGACCTGAAATATGAGATATCTGAGGGGCTGCATAAAGAAGAAAATTACTGCTAAATCCTATTTTCCTCCTGTTCATCAATGGGCATTGAGATAAAAAGATCAGATGGCACACATTTGCTCATCTTACTTAGATGACATACCCAAGTTCCCAAGTTACCAAAATACACCTTAGGATTCTGATGTTACCATGAAAAGTTGAACACCAGGAATGAACATATATTTCTTCCCATTCTTGATATGATGCACTCATTTTTCTCACTGTTTGTAACAAATAAAGGGAAAAAAACACTGCATATGCATCATCAAAATTAATCCAGAAGACATTTCTAAGAACAGAAGGGCAGAAAAAATTTCAAATGTTGGATCTCGATTAAAAGAATTAAGGCTTAGTCGAGTTAAACTTTAATCTAAGAGCAACAATCATGCATGCTACGTCCACAAGCAATACTTATTAGAAAAATGGCTAGAACCAGAAAACATATTGCTAAATAGGATTCTAGGGTTCAGATCAAAGGGGAGTGATGCTCAATAATTATAGCAGCAATAGCTAAATCTTAGATTGTCCCATAGTTCTAAACAAACCAAATAGCTGTCAGATACATATAATTATACTCGTGAAATGACGCTTTTAAGAATAATCATCAACCTTTACTTTTAGTTATCAACCAAGCTGCCAATTTCCACAACATGGTTTGCAAGCTTGTTACATCATCCCCCGCATACAATTCAAAATGAATATATTACTATCCTAGTAGACATGGATGAGCTTCAACTTTCTCTTTACTTTATATTCTGCCTTCCTCAAAAGTCTAATGAGGGAATTTGATTAACTTCAGTGAAAAAAAAAAAAGAGTCCACTATGATTAATAATTTCATTCAGATGTTCATCTTGGTGCCTCATGCATTTAAGTTAATGAGTACCATGCCATTGGACAATGCCCTTCAAGTCAATTAATTCAGAGCTTTAACAAAAGAAAGAACTCCTACACAGGACAAGCAATCATACACTCTTGTTTCAAATTGTGGCAGCCATATGTAGCAGACTACATGTTACAGAAGCTTAAATTTACCTTCAGGTAGCAGGAAAAATAATTATATCATGAAACACAATTTAGCTTACAAAGAAAAAATCAAATTTCTTAAGTCCAAGATAAGGCTTATTCGGTCATACAACCTCTCATGCCAAGTACATTGGGCTTAAAGTGTGGATGTGCAAGCCTACCCACTTATCACATTATTCTCTGACTAAAGGGGAATTCTATGGATTTGAGCTTCTGACCATTGGTTAAAGCAGTTTTAATGCCATAATGTATTTTTACTCTATCTACAATTCTACGCTGTTAGATAACATTGCAAGTTTGATTTTATTCTCCAAAAGTGTCTATTTGCTCCAGCAATTCCCAACAATAAAAAATGATGGCATCATAGATTTGACTAAGAGAAAAACTAACCAAAGATTAAAGATAAGACACTGGGTAGATAACAGAAGAACAAAATCCATCAGCAGAAATGGTCATAAATGAACAAATGCTGTCACTTAAGATAACAGCACTTGAATGCACCAGCATACAAGCACACACAGTCTTATGGATGAGAAAGGAAAAAAAAAAAAAACTATAAACTTAAATTGACAACAGAATACTAATATGGAAAGAAACAAAGCATGTGCATTACACAATGTCAACAGAACAGCAGCTGATGGGACAAAATTAAACTATCTTTTTCTTGCAGTCACATGTGCTTCTTAAGAAAATGTGGAAGCAGTCATCAGTGGCATAAAAGGAAAACTGATAGCAGCACTCAGAAAATACAACTTTCAATCCTGTTGATGATTATTTCTATACATTAGTTTTGTTGTTTGAATACACAAATCCAAAAATCAAGTAAAGATATTAGTACTCACTTGGCGGAGCTTGTTAAATGACTGCACATTGTTTTCCCTCCTTTGCATCTGTACCAAATAAAAGAGCAGCAACAGCTTCATGCTACACATAAACTGGTTCATGCTACGGTGTTTTAAAGATAGAAAATACCACTCAAATGCATAGTCAAAACTATGCATGAATCAGTCCATACCCTTCTTGTATGGAGTTTGTGAGCTTTCTCTCTTGGTCTAAAGACATTGTATGGGTTAGTATCATTAACTGGGGGAGGCGGCTGTATCCAATGGTAAATAAACAAATAGATAAGTAGATGAACAACAATATGGGAAGCAATCCATGTACATATACATGATAGAACAATAATGTATACATGCTTATTTTCACATTTGATTGCCTTAAATACTCACCATGCCTGCTAAGTTGTCAAAATATTCACTGAACCATAAATGATTGTACTAAAGTAAAATCGTGATGCCATACCATCCATCACAAGATGTCTATCACTAACAAGGCATTTACTTGCCTTCAATTTATAGTTTTACCGTGAAAGGTATTCCTAGCTATTGAAGAGTATCTACTTGTCTTCAATTTATAGTTTTACTGTGAAAGGTATTCCTAGCTATTGAAGAACTCCGGTGTGAGCTTTGTTCCAAATCAAGGGTCTTATTTTATTTTATTTTTATTTTTTCATATTGGGTAGAATATAAGTTAGCTCACAGTATTAGAAATATTTTCCTCTTGTTTAGAAATGAATGACATCATTTACATGAATTGGCATTATAAGGAGCATCTGACTTCCTAAAGCTTTCCAACCACACTCAATATGTTCTCAGAAAAATGTTTGAGAGGTACAGAATGCTCAGAGGAGGCAACCCAGAATAACTGTCAGAATAAGTAATGACCTTAAAATCTGGGCCTTGCATTCACACCTAATATATCAAATCACAGAAGATATCACCATCACACAGCACAATATCCTGTGTGCCCCTTTCCCTGCCAAATTTCCAGAACTTAGAATGCAGTAAGGCTTCCAATCTTGCAAGCCTAAGCCAGAACTATCAGTGCTAGTATTTGTTCAATTCTAAGCTCTAGGACTTTTGATTTTGATGCATGAAAATTTCATCAGCTGTTGTTGATGTGAAACAGTTTGACAGCTCAGCAAAATTTCTATATTTTGGAGATGTACTAACGGAGCTTCAGTTAGCACTAAAATTATTAAGTCATAATAACTCTTACAGGGAAGGCCACAGAGCCCAATTGTATGTGCTCTTAGTTATCAATCATCTTGTCTGATGTCACAAGTCTCAGATCCTTTTATTAAAGATTTATGCATGACCACCTTTTACGCAACACAAGAAGTGATTTATAACATTTTCTTTACAAGGGCTAGAGACAATACTGACCTGCAGGCGTCGCAGAATGGGCTTCTGCCACTTTTCACGCTGAACAAGAGAGGACATGAAAGGACACGTAAGTTTGTCTTATAAGAAAGCCACAATAAAGTTATAAGTAGGCTATCTTGTAATAGAGCATCACAGCCAATAAACAATTAAGGTTTGTACCCACTCTCCGACCTAATTTTCTGTAAATATCATAATGCCATGCAAATTGCACAAGTCTACAAGTTCTATAATAAGCATCTATACAAATAAGCAAATAGAGTCTCACACAGTCGCACACACAGACCTGCAAATAATTTTCTGCACTTCACTACATTATAGCCCAAAGAATTAATAATAAGCCATCTTCATCAACCCATCTGGTATCACTTCATGCTTTCCTCCATTCCATTTCATTCCACTTGGATTTTATTTTATTTTATTTTATTTTATTTCAGTATTAGTTCACCAAGTTCCCATTATGGATGTTAAATCTCAGCTGCAAAAATCACAAACTTCAAGAAAAATGCTAGATTTGAATACATTCTATCATAACCCATGCATTTTTAGTGTGTTATCCATACCTTCTCTTTCCAATAATTATAAACAGACTGGACAGCTGCATATCGAATTGACTGAGCTTGAGGTTGCAAGGCCTAGCATTAAAACAAGAAATCAGATGACAATCCCCCACTACGGAAAAAGAAGGAGGTAATTACATGTAGAAATACAGAATTGGGCACATGCAATATTTTTTGTGTAAGAAATTTATGCGGAGCTTTACTTTTAGAATGTGTTAATTTTTATTAGTGGGCATGAAAACACTTCAGCAGGGTTCAAAAAGATTGCAAGCTTTGACCTTTTCTGTAGCAACCAAATCTACATTGGCTGTAATTGCTCTAATCATTTGTGGCATTTCTTAAAACAAGTTTCATTGCTTTCCCACTATTTTCCCCTTACTTCTCCCTTTTGGTAAAAGTTCCTCTTTCACCTCCTTATGCCAAGGTATGTAATACTCTCACAATCCAGGTGCTCCTTGCTCATATTTTTACTATGGCTGCAATGCCAAACATGAAATCTTGTTGTATAACCCTATTTTATGCCTCTCATCCTGCAGTATATTCCTAGGCCATCCCATGCTTTCTTCAATCCGGGTTTAATGTACATATTCTAATGCAGGTAAACTAAGGGATTAAACAAGTGGGTTCTTTCTATAGTATGTATCTTCCATAAAGGAAAGCGGAAGATTTTTAACATTGAAAACCTGTCACATACCCCAATTTAGATCCATGCCTGGTAACAGCTAGTAAATAACATAAGCAAGAAAAAAAAAATGCAAACAATTTAAATTTTACCTCAACAGCAGCATCAAGTTGCAGAAATACAGGAATTGGTGAACCAAGAGTAGGTGTTATGATCCCTGCTCTCTCCCGAGCTTTGTGATCCAGTACCTCTAATTTGAATAGAAGAGCCTCAAACCTGCAATAAAATGTACCCTTCAATGACAAAAGTATGACAAGGCTAAGAAGGTAGTCATAAATCAACAGTAAGGACACTGCTGTCAGAACCATTAATCTAGGAATTACAGTCAAATAGAACCACTAGTTCCTGTAAGCCAAAACTTTCTTTATTAAAGCTCTAGGCATGTTTAAATACAAGGAGACTAGTGTCAACATAGTTGTTAAAGGCATGCCCTGGCACAAGGTGAACCTGGGCCTTACACCTTGGGGTTTTGGGGGGGGGGGACATCCACTATTGTCAGGCAGGGCATAGTCACTCAGATGCAATGCTTTAAAGCTGCACTTTTAGCATTTCAAGCTGTCAAGTATAAGGAAAAATGAGCTGGAGAAGAAGAATAATACGTGTGCATGTGCACATACACTTCTATATATATATTTAGTTTCTACATCAATTGCTTATTCTTAAGCTCTTTAACTGACAGCATCATTTTTTTCCATTGTTCTAAATTTGGCATTCTCCCCCTAAAATTGTGATTCACCTCACTAGGGCACATGCTTGCACCATGTGCCTAGGCTACAGGACACTTAATGCCTGTACATGCATTGTGCCTTTGCCAACTACGGGGACCAAGTATAGGCACAAGCTTGAATACAGTATAAGAGAAATCCTAATAGGGAAATTAATTAAAAATAATAATAAGACAGGATGAAAGATATAATAACTACCAGGATGGGTCAGAAGAGCAAACATAACTAAAATGAAATGAAAAAATATGTCAGGCAAACAAGCATGGAAAAGACAAACAATATAATTACTTCTCAGGCGAAAGATTCTTCCTTTCTTTGTTATAATCTTGAAGCCAATCCTCATCTTCATTATCTAAATCATACTCAACAAACTCGCCAATATCTGCTCGAGCTGCAGACAAACAACAGGATTTCAGCATGAGATATGGACTAGATATCTGAGGCAACATTTACAAGTAACTTACCTCCCCTTGCACGTAGATAAGAGCTAAGTTGTGTGAATGTGCGTGAATAGTCTCGCTCATATGTGTCCACAACCACAAACTGAGGGGTAGGTATTTCAGGAACTAATTTCTTGTTCGGAATGTGGTGTACCTAAAAGGAGAAATAACCAATCAAATAAGTCCTCATTTAGAAGCATAGTTACATGTTCCCTGTCTATACTCTCCCCATGGCTCCCAAGTTGATGTCACAGAACAATTTAACTATTAAAAGGTCTTAAAAGGAAACTAAAATGTTATAAAACTTGAGGGTGAGATTTGAGGTTGGAACCTCAGACCTCACTCATAGAGAGCTCCCTCTCTCCAATTCAATTGGACCAAAAAATATGTTATAGTGATGCTACCTCATTGTCAATGTCAGTAGCAGCCAGGCGGTGGAGCTGGGAATTACGAGTAGAGGTAGGAGTGTCATCTTCTTCAAAATCTTTAACTGATTTGACAATTGGGAGCTTTTTGTGTATATCCAGTGGCCGTGGCCTGAAAGACAGCCTACTCATTCTCTTTTGTCATACCATGCAGAGCACTTCTTCATTAATTTTCTGCAGACAAAAAACAAATGATCAACAGACCAGTTAATAGCCAAACAAGCACAGCTACTACCCGTATTAATCAAACCAATATATGTATATATATATCTTTTCTTTTTTTTTTTTTTCCTTGTGCAATCCCACCCCATAAACCAAAAAGCCAGATGTCTTGACCAGTGCATTAAGTCAGAGTTGACTGCTTTCTAGACACAGTTAACCAAGCTAAGTTTATCTAATCTAGAAAGGTGTCCAGAGATGCGCCAAGACATCCGTGCCTGCACTTTATTCCCAAACTAGGAACAAATCATGTTGGTTCGGCTCCAACCGCATGAACCAAAACATGACTTCAAACCGAGTACAGGTTCCTACTGCACATGTGTATCGAAAACAACACCAATTCAAAGGTAGCGAAAAAAAAGGTTCAGAAGAGATCCATTTAGAGAAAAAGAGAAAAGAAGTAGACAGTTTTGGTTAAAAAAAAAAAAAAAAGGCTACAAACTGGTAAGAAGGGACTGATATGAATGGGTAATTTAAAGACTTGAAGCATGGGAAGAGTACAGAGAAAAACTAGTTGATTATTGTATGGACGAAAGGATTTGGCACGGAACACGGAGAAAGTAATATAATTTTGCATTGATGGAATGACCTGCTTTTCAAAATCAATTTGGGACAACTTTGCAAACGAACTGTTTCCAAAATTGAGGATGTTGATATTGGGGTAATCAGTCGAAGCAAGTTAAAGATTGGC
This sequence comes from Bruguiera parviflora, assembly GCA_019804595.1. Lineage (NCBI taxonomy): Eukaryota > Viridiplantae > Streptophyta > Magnoliopsida > Malpighiales > Rhizophoraceae > Bruguiera > Bruguiera parviflora. Next base: position 10,956,128 of record CM034050.1, read on the forward strand.
CTGCGTGGGTGGATTTGGAATAATTTGGGGGAAAGAAGGGGAGAATGGATGGAGTCCCCACCAACGCCACCACTACTGGAGTTGAATTTGCCTTACTGTCAAAGAAAATAATTATGAAAGGAAATTAAACCTGAATGATTAATGAAGGAGATAAATTAAAGAAGCAAGGAAGAAAAATAATTGAATGGTACGAAGAAAACCCTAGGTTACATTACATTTAGCTTATTTTGAGTGAGTCTGTTCTGAATCACGAGATATCGAATGGAAAACCCTAGCGAACCTGAAAGGACGCAACGCAACTGAGAAGTAGCAGCGATCAAAACCTTCACGAATCGGGAGACAGGCCGCTGCCACAGGTTTGAAGGTCGGCCGAATATGAACGTCTAAACGAGAGCGAACGACAGAAGGGGCCGAGCCGGGGGTTGGGTTGGTGGGGCAAAGGGTTTATCACAGATTATTCCCGCCAGGTTCCAGCACTGCTCTGTCTTTTTCTATGATTCAATCGATCAATCAAGGCTTCCGTTCCTCTCGTCGATTAATCATTTGGTTTGGTTTTTTTTTTTTTTTTTCAAAAGAAAATTAAGCATAAATGCATAATTGCTATATAAAAAAAGGGGTAAAAGCGTAAAAAGACATATTAAGTGCTAAAGCCGGGAGAACACACCAGTAATAACAGGATCAAACCCTTGCCTGCCCAACCGAAAAATGGGTTAATCTACTATTTTTTAAAAAAATTAAAATTTTATTTCGTTATTTTTTAATTTATTTTTATTACACATTATATATATATATATATATATATATATAATCATTTCTTTTTTTTAATTAAATTCTTTTATACATAAGTTGTACAAAAGCATAGTATATATCTACAATGTGTGTATACTTTATTATGCGTATAATGTATATATGTGCATAAAGTAATAAACAGAAAATAAGTATACATCATGAACTTGGGAACTTCTCAATAAGAAAGCATTATTAATACCCCAGCCAAAAAGTCTAGTGGATTCCTGTAATATAGACATTTTTCTACGAGAGGTACACTTTAAAGGTAATAATAAGCTACACGCCTTCAACAAATGTTTGAAAGGCAAGTGACCTCGCGGAACCTTGCATCAAGAATAAGGAACAGTTATGATGGGGTCCGATCAATCAGAATATAGTTATAAATAGTGAGAAAGGATAAATCCTGATGACAAATCTTGCTCTATGGTCATCTTGTTGCAAAAAATTTTATCTGCCACAATCCTTTCTTTCACTTGGGTCTCCTCCATGTACTTTTAATCCTGCAAGTCGAACTTGATATGTGTTCACCCTCGTCTTGTGTGACTGTAGATGCTGCACAAGGGGAGGGGAAGTTCATCCAGAATGTTTTTGATAGATGGATTAACGCATATGCAATAAAATGGATACTGAAAAATTCCACGCTATAATTAACGGTAATGGACATTGTCCGAAGTTGAATAATTAAAAATAGAAAAGCAATGGAAGTAACACTGTTACCAAAGGAGCAGCAATCTCATTTACACCTCTTCGGGCTTTTAGCCTATTGCACGCAAGCTAGCTATTAATGGTGTCACAATACTCTCTTGACTGGTTGACAAGACCTAAGGGGTCTCGGCAAAGTTAAAAACAGTCTATAGGAGGAAAAATCATAAATTCACATCTCACACAAGCATGTACGAGCACATTATGATAGAAAGTCAAAGCACTAACTTCCTCTATTTAGAGAAAGAGGGAGGGGAACCAAAAGGGACAGGCAAAATGTGATGGAACGTCAAATTAACCTCATCTCACCCCCCGCACACAAAACAGAGGGAAAAAATAAAGAAGGAAAACCTACCAATATTTTGAGGGCAGAGGCCCTCAATGTTGCCATTGACACCAACAAGAATTTCAACTTTTCTCCTAGAGGTCAAAGTTCCTGAAACCAGTAGTGAAATTAAAGAACAATTCTAAATCACTTACTTGTATCTCCTTCAATGCTTCATAGCAGAGCAAGTTGATAACCAGATATGTGGCACCATTTCTTGGAAAGAAATTAAGAGAAAAACTCTGTTTAACAATTTCAAGGGGAGTCAGACATAATAGAAATGTAAAGTGGCCGTCATACATGAAAAAGCACGAGGCATAGACTTCTACCTTCCATTACATGCCACTGAAAATGACGAGCCTCTGAGTCTGTATCCGATACTATTTTGCTTTTCTTAAATCGAGATAGATAGATAAGCAGTATAAATCGTGAGCATCAAAGTGGAAAAGTTTCCAGGAAAAACCCTCGTGGCAGAATCTGGCAAAAAAGGAAGCACTTCTGTGAGATATTGGCTTTTTTAAGCACCCTCAAAGCCTTGTTATTAATCCAACCATAATCAATAGCAACATGGAGAACCAAAAAAACAAAAAAAGGCAATTGTAACATTACTACGACCAAACAAAAATGCTGGTTGAAACTCCAAATGATCCAGAGTGCAAACAAAAAAAAAAAGGAAAAAAAAAAAAGAAAATGGATGTATTTTAAACAATGAGTCAAATAAATTTGTTTATGCACAGAAGAATGAAGTTACAAATATAATAAGAACCCTATAGAGGGATAAATAAGCACAAGAAGGTGAAGTCCATGCTTCTAAGATGTGTTTCCTCTTCTCAATATGATTCTCTGCATTTTTAGCAGACATTATGAGCCAGGGAAAAAGTCACTGTAAGTCTAAACATCAGAATCATGAAGAGGAATGACATGGATACTCTCATGTGCCATCTCATGAAAAAGTGGGCGAGCCATTGTATCAATCGCACATGGCTGCTCTAATTGCATCTACCGTTTTTTTTTCACAGTGAATTAAAAGGAATGAGCAAATATGATGTTAACATCAAAATATAAAATAGGACAGACAATACATCATTAATTAATTATCAAACAAAACAATCACTATGATATCCAAAGTAAATTGATTCAGAAAAGAATCTTCCAAACTGTCCATGGGTAATCAGACTGGAAAACAGTATCAACTTTGTATTTAAACAAAGCAAAAAATTGATGAAGAATTTAATGCTTGAAGTTGTTTATTTCTTTGCTTTCCTTTTATCCTTGGTTGAACAAAGGATTGCAGTACATATCAAGCCTTATCAGGAATAAGAATGGTCCCTTTTAAAATCACATTTTCTTCTCCAACGAATGAATTATATCTGTAGTTCATATGGACAATAAAACAACTGTGCATCATCTGCCATGGTGAATTGCGTGACATGGATAGCCTGGAAATTCGATAACAGAGGAGAAAGAATTCAGAGGCACAGAATGAGAAATAGCAGAATGAAGCCATTTAACAGAATCATATTTCGCATTGTGAAAAGTATGGCGCAGAATTTTCATATCTTTTTCACATGGCACAACATCATCTTCAAAATCATATAGGTCACAGCGACCTTTCTTTGAGTGGTGGGTGATCTTTGACCTTACGTGTATTGCTGATACAAAAACTCAGATCTTAAAGTCGTAGACATTCAATTCTTAAGTAATCACATTTCATTAGATAAATAACTCACTTGAAATGTAATCATCTAAGTTCTTATTTCTGCAAAAGTAGCTTTCTGATAAGTGAAAGGAGGTATTGATCTCAAAAGGCACTATTCTTCTCAACATTCTACTTCCCATTTAAACGTGCATTTGGTGTAGTAATGTTCTTGTGAGGCAAGAAAAACAAAATGAACAAAAAGAAGAAAAAGAAAATAAGAAATTGTCAAAGATGAGTTATTATATATACTTTACATCTTTACATAGAATCTATTAACAATTTCTTTGATCTTCCATAGGTTATTTCAATACATGGGTATGGTCTCTGTAATGTTAAAAACAATCTAAGAGGGGAAAAAACCGAAATTTGTCCTTCATAGCATGTAAAGCATATGATGATAGAAAGTTCACTTGGATAAAATTTCCAACTTGAAATCGAGTACTAAATTCCTCTTATTGGGTGGAAGAGCTTGAGGTGCAAAAAAGGACAGGTGAATATGATGGAAAGTCAGATAAACCTCAACACACACGCAGAAAAAAACTCATAGCTAGAATAAGACAAACTACCAATGTTTTAAGGGTTAAAGTGAGCAACAGTGCCACTGACACCTTTCTTTTTAACAAGAATCTCTCTCTCTCAAAAAAAAAAAAAAAATCCAAAGAATCCGTACAGAGAGTAGCTCTCTTGAACAAAGTCTATAAGCGTGCGTCTCAAATTTCCTCAAATGGCATTAAAATAATAATAATAATAATAATAATAATAAATAATAATAAACACAAGTTTTTCAGAAATATTTAGATGAAATAGCAACAAAGAAAACACACCAATCATGCCAAAAGAAAGCTGCATAAAGAAATTGCATAAAAAAGGAAAGCAAGAAACCAACTCTTTGTCATTCAACAAAGGAAAACAAGAAATCAAATCTTTGTCACTTAATAAAGGAAAAGAAACTAGGTCTTTTTCCCCTCTTGTTCGTTACCCGTTAAGTATACGTCGCCTTGGGATCAGTAGGGAAAAAATTCGTTCTCCACAAATGAAAAATAAAAGCTATTAGGGTTTGATCTTACCAGAAAGTTGTGCCACCGTAATCAATTGGCCTCTTGCAGTAGTTGCTGCTGAGGAATGAGGTGGTGGGGCCGTCTGGGTAATGGCCTATGCGGCCAGGCCATTCTTGTAGCCGCCAAGGCGGCGCCTGAGCCTATAATGTTCTGGTTTGGCGGTGGTGCAGCCAGGGGACGTGGATTCAGAGAAATTCCCTATGATAGAGCCTATAATCCCTCAATATGATCTTTAGAAAACCAAGCAAAGAAATTTAGGAACAATGAATAGCCGCACCATTAATTATAAGGAAATAAAAAGAAGAAGAAGGAAAGCCAGTTCTTCATCTTTCGAGAACAAGAAACCGAACTAAAGCCCAAATTTTACAAATAAAGATCCAATAACGCAAGAAACCCTTTGTTTCAGGGAATTCATCGAAGAGAGGAGAGGGAGGGAGGAGAAGAGAGCATGGGGGAGGGACAAAATTGAAGGGCAATCTTGAATTGACTTATACTTTAAAGTAGCGCGTCGACCGTTGCACTTCATGCCTTTTTCTGACAGGATAGGAGAGCCAAAATGAAATTGCCTCAGCTTCTCCGGGTCTTGCCGACCTTTCAACTTACCCGCGCAAATAGAGTAACCTCCCTTTCTTTTTTTCGGCTTTTTCTGTTTTTTGTTTTGTACTTTCCAAAAAAATAAATAAATAAATAAATAAATAAAATAGATAATATTTCTGCTTAAGCCCGTGTTAGTCAGAGTGTGATTCCGATACCTAGCTAACTAGATTTTGCCATACATTATTATAATTGATTTAATCGTAGACTGTAATGTTGCATTAGTATTCTTCTTCTCATATAATTGCAATAAAAAGGTATCATGAACCAATACTATATCCTTGTTTGATTTGATAAAAACCAAATGTGGACTTCTTCGTAACCTAATCCAAAAATAAAATTTTATCTCATTAAGCGGTATATTCTCCCATTTATTTCTCATACCTTTTTGATTTCTTCACGGAGAATACTAAAAGAAGAAAAAGAAAAAATTTTATCAATGTAACGTTTGGTTTTGATCAAATTAAATTAAATGGAGTAAAAAGTATAGTAGTTATTCGATATGTTTTTGTTTTTTAACATTAGTTAAAGTTCAAGTTTTTTCATTGACATGTATTACAGCGGCAATTTTGTACTTTTTTTTTTCTTTAAAAAGAAAAAGTTGTGTCCTATATAACATAACTTGCTTATCCTAGGTTAAATCAAACGATACTTAAATCTAATAGCAGCCTGACGATAACAGTATGCTCTGCCAACTTGTCGCCAGTTCCCACTTCCCCCTACCCAGCAATAGGGCCAAAAGATTGTACACCTTTTCATGTACCGACACGTTGCAATGAGGCATGGAAAGGACAATTTGAAAGTGCCAAATAATTCCACATCGTTGGACAAGTAGTGTCCAAGACGGTGAGTGGCGGAAATAGTGTGGGGTCGAAATGGTTCAAAGTGCTCAGGAGTAACGGCCATCAAATAGCTTGTTTGGTTTCCCATCAAGTCCACACTGCATTCCTTGCCGACGCGCCACCCCATTAATCAAACCAACTAAGTCCAAAACAATTGACTTCATCGATCAGAATCATAATAACCAACCCACAAAAACTCTACCCACCATGAGCTTCAGAACCAAGTTCCCTGGAATGCCAACTTCATAAGGCTGACAGCTTAGTATGTATCGCCCAACGCCATTCACTAACTCATCATGCAAAATCAAAATGTTGAGAATGCTTGCAACTGAAATGGCCGTATAGCAAGCCCGCACCTCAATTTCCCAATCATCATGCATTCTGAAGGCTCGACTTACCTCTATGAATCGACAACAAGGCCTTCTTTTCACCCAAAGTAGCAAGTGAATTGACTCCCGCACAAGTTGCAATACGAGGCAGCTGTCCTGGTCCTCCACCATATCCACCATTTGGATCCCGACAGAGAAGCCAAGGCCAACTGTGCACCATTAAAGTAGAAGCACTCTGCAGTGTCCTTGACTGAGTGGCTGTCAACCGTGATGCCAAAACCAACAGCAGAGGTGGAACAATTGACCATCCAACGAATTCGAGCAAGGGCACACAGTGCGCCAGTTTCAGTGACCTTTTTTGGACCGGCGATACGAAGGAAGAGGTCCAGCCAGTTATCTTCCTTCGATTTTTCTTTCACGTTTCCCTTCGTTCTCTCAACCTTGGATGCTTTACTGACACCACCTCCACTGAGGTGTAAAAGCCTGCCAAACACATATGATCCGAGTGACCATAGTGAAATTCCTTGGCGACGGTAGTCTGCTGCAGTCCACTTTTTGACATTGCTTTTTGCTTGAATGAGTTTGCCTTGACATTTGTGTTCATTCCATGTTTTGGCTGTTTAATATGAAAAGAGGAACTTCTTGCAAATGTGTAGATATTTATTGTCATAAACAGCTAGACATACTTCCAACTTTAGAAACAACTATTTGATAAATCTACCAATAAGGAAACTGTTAACATCAGTTGCGTTCTTTAACCAATTTTGGAAAAACCAATTGAATGGGGGTGCGTCCAGTTGTCCCGCTCACATCCACGATAACAAAATTCCAAAAAATAGCAGAAAATAATCATCCCTTGTAGCTCTTATTGAAATCCAAAACTTGACCAAAAACAGCCGTATTTTGAAGCTACCATTGGTATTGGCTATTGCATACAAATAAGATTTGGAACAATGTTATGAAGAAGAGAAGAGGTTGCACAATAAGCAGTTCCAATTGATATGCTTCTTTCATATGCTAAAATTCAAATTACTTACATGAAATAAAAGAGTTTTTAGCCCAGGTAGGTACATTCAGATCAATGTTGCCGATACAAGCTGTAATTCTGGTCACTGTCAGATATGCACCTGACCATGTTCCCCCTTGTCTTCCTTTTCCTCTTCATCAAAGTAGTCCTCTCGGGCATTGTCTGCTAGCATGAGTGAAACTAACCAGAAGAGCGCAGAATCGAGAGAAACCAAAGCTCCTCCACCAAGAAGACCAGTCTTAGCAGTGGGGCAAGCATAGTCAAGATTGTGATGAACATTTCGAGACAAGTGAAGTTGCTCTGTAATCGTTGGCCATAACAGCAATGTTGCAGCTAACCCCCCCGTGAACCTGCAAGGAGTTCAGGTGCAGACAACATAATGTGACAAGGAAAGAGAGAGGGCCCATTGCTTTGACCAACAAGAACACATGAATTGAATTGGTGAACAAAGCATTGGGCACATTTAACTTTGGTTTTACCAATGAAAAAATAAGAAAAGAAAAATAATTGTACAAAGGAACAGTCTGTGATTATAAGAAACCTAATCAAGCCAAGCATGCTGAAGTCTTGGAGAAAGCACAAAGCCACAAATTCTTAATTGCAAATGCAATGAAGTGTGCTGCAAAGGTTTCATTGCTTTAGATCACATTGGATTGCATGCCAATTAATTGTGCTCGTCTGATCACAAAGTTACGTAACCATTTGTGAAAACTCATACTAAAGTCCATTTGGCTTTCGAATAGCCAGAATTGCAAATAACCATTCTAAATAAAAAGGTGATTTGTGCAATAAAACATGACATCTAGAACACTATGACTTGAGAGATTTTTTTTTTAACAAAAAAGGGCCAAACCTTTTGCACACAAATAACAGAATAGCAATGCGTGTAGGCAAGGCAAAACAGTGAATAGTAAAAACCAAACATAAGAAAGGAATGTGTGCTTACAAAGCAATGTTGAAGAACACAAAGAAACTGGTGCTTTGGAACAAAGCAGAATGTGGAATGGACTTTCCTTTGTAAGGATAGAAAAGTGAGAGATGGCCAGCGATGGTAGCTGCGATGAGAAACACAAAAGAAAGATAACCCAGCGGAACAGTTGGAGCAGCTGCGTACTTGCAGATAACAGTATCTTTTCCTTGTATTGGAGTTCCCATAGCAGGCTATAAAATCCCCAAAAATTCCAACAGAAAACCCAACAGTAAGTGAAGGGGAATCCAAGTGCATGGTTAATAAAATAAAAATTCAAGATTTAAAGAAGACAGCATAAATATTACAGTTTCAATACGAAGAGAACCAGAATCTCAGGATTTGGCAGCTCCCACATTATTATTAGGGAGGACATGACCTTACTACCATGTTAAGTGAAAATCACCTATTCTATTCTATGGATCATTAATTGCAAATTTTGAAGGATGAGATTTGCATTCTCAATCTAAATAAATAAGTGAAATTAATAAAAATATATTACTTTTCTAGTTTTCATTTTGACCTCAGGATGCAAATTCTATCGTAGAACCAACAATCCAACAAGAAACAACAACCACAACAACAACAACATAATGATAAATACTGATAGTATTCCTAACAAAAATGACGATGGAATTAATTAATAGCAGCAGCAGCAACAGCAACAGCAACAACAACAACAACAACAACAAAAACAAAAACAGTAACAAGGATGAATGAGGTACCTTCTTGTTTTCGGCAACGATGCCGAATATGAAGGAGAGGACTCCGAGAGTGGCCACGATCATTGACATTTGCCTCACTGTAATCGCCATTTTTCCTCCCAAATATCTGCACTCGAATCAATAATAAATGTATTATCAAAATCAATCCTCCCACTCCCAATAAATCATCAATTCAAGTATATATATATATATATATATATATATATATACACAACGGTTTTTACCTGAACAAGACCAGAAAGAGAGAGCAAGAGAAAGAGGATAGGAGAGATTTGATTCAAACTGAAAAAGAAGGAGAAATCTGCGAAATTCTCTTCTTCTTTTAATATCAAACAAAAATCGATTCAAAAGGATCAGCAGATCATTGATATATCTGCCAATCTGCCTCTCCCACACTCTCGCCCTCTCTCTCTCTCTCTCTCTCTCTCTCTCTCTGTTGTGTCTCTAGCTGGCAGCTACCCAAACACAAGCTCCTCCTCCTAAATCCAATCATCAACCAATAAATAAATAATATAAAAAAAATACTATTATTATTCATTAATTTTATTTACAATATTTATTAATTGGAAAAAAAAATTGGAAAAAAAAAAAAAACAGACCCCTCAAATTCATCCTAAATGCTAGCCTTTTTTTCCTTACCTCCTCCTTTAACTATATATATCTATCTGCTGGATCGGCGGATTCTATTTTCCTTTTTTTTTATCTTTTTGTGAAATTTTACAGCAATGCTTAACCAATGATAAATTAGGAATGTTTTGTAACTGCTCCTGCTTGTTTCTGGTCACGACGACAAAAATGATTCAAAAAGTCAAAGTCAACAAAAGAGGAGGTAGTCAGAAAATGGCTCGCGGCAAAAGAGCGGACCTCTTCATTTGGGCATTCGGTTGACTTATACCTGCAATTTACATTTATTTGTTTTTTAAAAAAAGAAATAACGAGGATAAAAGGAAAGGGGAATTAAAAAGACAGAAATTAAAAATAGTTTAGATTAAGAATTGAAACGGCTCTGGACCACATTATGTTACTCGGCAAAATCGAGAGAGAGAGAATAAAGGGAACGAGGAATTAATTCAAGTTGATGCCTAGTGCAGGACTTGGAGCGTTGCGTATGTCTGCTTTTAATTTTTCTCTCCTAAAAACTAAGAGAGAGAAAAAGGAGCGTCGTCAATTTTCGTTATTTTGCTGTTAAGAAGGTTGCTGAGATAGTTTCCGATATAACCTAAAAATAAAATTAAAGAAAAAAAAAGAAGAAAGAAAAATGATGAGGCATGACAGCGGGTATTTCCTTGCCAGATGGGTTACAAACTGATAAACCTGGTTTTAAGAATGAGTGGCCATTTCAAGAGAAAAACAAAAGGGAAGCTGAGGAATCCAATGCCCTTTTCTTCTGTTTTTTTTTTTGGGTGTCTTCGGGCCGTCCGGTGGTGTCTTAAATTATGACCACTTGGTTTCTAGAATAAGGACGATCGATCAGGATACCAAATATTGACAGAGTCTTCAACCGTGTATCAATTATCAAATCAAGAGTCTCAAGAAAATTGCCGAAAGATATGCTTGCCAGCCTAAAATCAGATAGTGTATATGCTCTTTAATAGATTTAGGTTAACGTACTCGAATTAAGATGATTCTATGGTATGTTCGCGTATAGGAATATATACGGTGCTTTGAATGCTCGCTATCTACCATTCCTCGTTCAATCATTCAATCATATAATAGTAATATAAAATAATTAATCACTGGCTGTTCCCCATTCCTCATTAAATCATTTCTCACATCAGCAGCCCGCTCTTCACTTGTTGAAAGCCTCTGTGAACTCCACGTTCTCTTTAAATATCTTGAAGCGTTTATCCTTCTTTGCATTGTCCTTGTACATACGTCCTTATTGAGCCATCCAAGCTTCATGCTTCATGCTTCTCCTCCATGGTCTCTTCGTTGAGTGACCATGCTTCAGAGAACCAAAGCCCCACCACAAATGCAATTACCGACGTTAGCTTGTTTACAAGTGTTGAAGCCATTTTTTTTCCTTATGTTATAGATATTAGTGATTGTGAGTTAAAGTTGACAGAATAATATAAAGATTATTACTAATTAAAAGATACCAGTTACAAGCAGTGTTGATACTAAATGAAACATAGAAACAGTAACAAAGATTATTAGCAATTAACAAATACAAGCAGATTTGTAACTTTTACACGAAGCAACCTACGAACATAAAATTAGGAGTCCAATTAGGGGGGCAGAGGACCTTCGACATAGGCCCCCCCTCTCCTCTCTGTTTTTTTCTTTTTTTAATAACTTTTTGGAAAAATTTGGGAGCTTACGACTATCGTCCACCAACCCATGACCCTCAAACTTTTGCTTTAAATTAATTAATTCGGGAAGAAAACAAGGTGATATATTTGCTAAGGGCTCACAAATTACACACATTGTATCATTTATGTTTTAGAGACATATCTTTTATTGAGAAATTAAAAGATCCATTACTTAAAAAATAATTACTAATTTAACAGTTTAGGGCTATAGGTTTAGAGTATAGGGTATAAGGTTTTAGAGTTTAGGGTTTAGGGTTTATTGCTCAGGGTTTAGAGTTTAGGATTCAGGGTTTTAAGATTTAGAATTTAAGGTTTAGGGTTTTAGAATTTAGAATTTAGGGCTTAAGGGGTTTAGGGTTCAGGGGTTGACGTTGGCAACACAGCATTCGGTGCATTGAACAAAGTTGAAAGCCCTAAAGAAAATGGCAAATGCGCTAGTTGTTGCAGTGTAGCTAGGATTTTCATGTGAATCCTGAAGAGCATGCAATAGCTAACGTTTTAATCTTGTCCACGATATACCGTGTTCGGCTTTATATGAGAAAACAGAGGTAGATTTGTCTTCAAATTTCAGTACTTCTTAATGTGGAAGTTCGAAAACTAACATCGAACATCGAAGTTATCTGGTTCAACAAAATGTCATTTTCACTTGTTTTGTCTCAACTACAAAGCAGTTAAGTGATTTGTTTACAAGAATTCTAAATGTCATAAGATTGATTATATTTATAATAAGATAGATATGATTCACATTTATATTTCAATTTGAGGGAAAATATTGTATATATAATAAATTCATGTATTATTGTGTATATATGATAGATAAATATAATTGCTTGATTATAAGAATCATTATAAAACTGATTATAAGATTTAATTTTAAGAGAATTGATCTTGAATGTTTTGCTTATATATATTGACATATTGTATTATACGAATGTATATATAATGAAAGAGTTTTTCTTTTTCACCTTATGTTTGTATTTTGGAGAGAGTAAAAGAAATTTTGATAGAGAAAAATTTACTCAATTGCTTCATTGCTTTGGATGCTTGCTTGGTTGGCCCCTTCCGACTTAAATTGGCTTCTCCCGTAAGGTACATTATACAGACCACTGAAGACCTTTTAGATCCTCAATTCTAGGTCACTTGTTTTTCTTAACTATTAAAAAATTCTCTTATACAAAGAATTCTAAAAGGCTATTTCTCTATTATCCTTATTTAACTAAAACTTTTATTTTTGAAGCCTTTTGGATTTGATCTTTGGGATTTGAATTCTTGGACTTTTACTGCAATGATTTAATTGTTTGCTTGTCAGTGACTTGCTTCATCATTCTTTGTTTTGCCCTGATTTTCTTTTCCTTCTTGAGCATTTGTGATGTTGTAAATGACTTTTTTTCGTTATTTTTTTATTTTTTCATTATTCACATTCTTCTTTGTCATTTTGACTCTTCTTTTTTTTTTTTTTTTTTCCTTGGCTTCTCACTCTTTATGAACTTTATTGGGCCTTTGCTTACTTGAACCTTCTAATGGCACTTGTACATCGAGTTTTTCGCTTGGGCATTCAAGCGGGCACTCCTTCACCGGACCATTTTGTTTAAGCTTCCTAATGGGATGTTGTACTTGCTCCATTGAGCCTTATTTATTTATTTATTTATAATTTTTTTGTTAAGGCTTCCTAATGGGATGATGCACTTGTTCCACGGGCCTTTTTCTGCTTAGACTTCCTAATAAGGGTGTGCTGTCCTTTTGTTGCTGCTGAAATGTGACATTTTGATATGACTGAATTTATAATGGTAGAGATTTTGCTTTTGTTTTGCGCAGACAAAATTAGACCCTTTTGTTGTTTATCTTATCCTCCTCATTCAGTCGTGGCTCGTACCGAGTTGCTTGAGTTGGTTAAGGCACTGATTGTGTTTGATGATATCATTGCCGCAATTGGTGGCGTTTAATTTTGTTTTGACCCTTTTTCCTTTTTTCTTTTTCTTCTTTGCAACGGTTGCCGTAGCTGCTTCCCTTATTGAATCCATCATCTTTTCAGTTACTAAACGCTTAGTGCTTGAGATTTATTGTTCAGTGTTTTGAGTGCTTTGAGATTTATTTTTTAAGCTCTGATATCACTTATTAACTTAATATCACTCTGATACCACTTGTTAATTTTAGTGTTAAGTGCTTGTATTTTGGTTAGAATCTTGTGGAGAGAGTAAGAGAGATTTTGGTTAAAACAATTTATTCATTTGCTCCATTGCTTTGAATGCTTGCTTGGTTGGCCCCTTTAGGGTTAGATTGAGTTCTCCTCGTAAGACACATTATATAGGACCCGAGAGATCTTATTGATTCTAGATTTTGGGTCACATATTTTCCTTAATTATTAAGAAATTTTTCTATATAAAGGATTCTAAAACATTCTCTTTATCTAATATTTTTATTTCACTAAAACTCTTATCGAAAGACTTTTGGACTAAATTCATTATCTTTGGATTTCATGGTCCAACATTACACTACAACACTTCCCCTGTTCGCTAGCTTTTGATCTTTATAATACCACGCTGATTGTATAAATATACCGGTAAAAATATAAAATGGAGAATTCTCTTTTGGAATCTTTGCTACATCAAATGGGAGGTTAGGAACTGACCTTGCAAGCATCTTTACATTATATTCTTCATTTGGTGGAGAAGTCCAGCGCATGCAGGCCTTCAGAGTCAAAAAGTGAAGTTTTGGCATCAAGTACCGGTATTTGTTAAACATGAAGAAGCTATTGGCATTTCAGAAAGAAAAAAATTTCAACAGTTTGGATACTGCTTAGTAAAGAAGGGTTAAGGCATATACTTGCAAATTCAAAGTTGAAAAAAAAAATAGGGAAAAAAATTTTCCAAGTTCCAGAAAGAAGAACCAGGAAGGTCTTAGTTTTCAGTTACAGAAAAAGGGAATGTTCATTTCAATTAGGAACAAAGGAACTGTGCTTACCTTGACCATCGGTTGCCAATATATCCTTTTCATTATATAGGAAGAAAGCTAGTTGTGTTACATATGCTCAAAAATATATAACAAATTGAAGAAAGCATGCTTCTTAAAATTTTAACAATTAACTTGATAAATTTTGAAGCTTTGCCTTTTTTTTTTTTTCCTCTCAATTCACTGATCAAGGCCATGGAACACACCTTGAAGTGAAATGAAGGGCTTTGTACGACAATAAATCAATGATAACAGGGGCCTTTGTTTTAATAGCAGCCAACAAATACTAGTTGTGCTCAAATCACTATAGATGGGGCTCCTAAATTATCAAGGGTACATAAATTGCCCACAGATGAAGCTTTATGATAAGAGGAGTGGATATGATTTCCTCTATTGTGCTCAAATTCCTACTGAAGATACTCAACTCTATAATCTATTTTGACTTGGCTAATTAGATCCCCTCTCTCCATTATTCCCCATTCAAAGCTCTAACATCATACCAAAACCAAAAAGCAAAGTCGGGGGGAAAGCAGTAAGTACACAGCTGCTAAGATGCCATGCTGAAGCTGAATCAGTGGTGAAGATAAAACCTAGTTGCCCCTTAATCTTGTCTAGAACTTCAACCTAGTGAACAAGTAATCATAGAAGGTATTGCAGATGGCAATGCAGATACATTACCAATATTGCCGAATACAACATTTGGAATACCTGTCAAATTACCATGCCCTTTGTCTCCGACCTGCAAGAATCCAAGCTTTCGACATTTCTTATGCCTGGAAATGATAGTAACATGTGAAGGGTGGCAGTGGCAAAGGAAAAAAGGAGAAAAAAGAACAAGAGGAAGATGGAATGACAAAACAATTTAAAAAGTCTATATTTGTGGCCGGATTCATCATGCAAAATGATAGCACTTATATGGTACTGGGAGGAGATGCAAGGATAGGACATCATCATGGTCATCTCATTCTTTTAGGATTTGGCCACAAAATTAGTCACCGTCAAAGCTTTAGTTGATTCTTTAAGCAACCAATTTGATACCTCCTACTTTGAGGTGATTACAGAAACATGGCTTAAGCTAAACTGAATAATCAGCAACTAGTCAAGCATAATGGGGACTAAAAACCTCAGAACCTCGAACATGGGGAAGTTGAGACTGGTTCAACTACTTATGTATCACTTCATCACACAATGGTCCCATTGTCAGCATAAAAATAGTGACACAATATAGGGGCAGTAACATAAAAGAGAGAATATATCTTGGCCAAACTTAAGGAGGTTTTTGCTGTATGGAAAATCATATCTACCACCATTATTCAAAAGTAAGCAGACCTGCACATCCTTTGTATCTTATCTGGGTGAAAAGAAAATGTGAAACAGCTACTAGTCTTCAATAGAGTCTGCATACTCAATGGCAACTGAAATGTGTGTGTGTGAGAGAGAGAGACCTCTTAATGCTCCAAGCGTGCATCTGTTATGTTGTTGAAAGCCAAATTCAACATTGAACATTGATCTTGAAACATTGAAAGTCTGTTGGTCAGTACACATTGAAACATAGAATAGGAATTCTATAGATTGTCACTTTGTCCAATAAATCCAAAGATAAAACAAGTTATACTAACCAACAAACTTAGCACATCCATCATCAGATAGACCACAATCTGTTTGGGTTTTAAGTATGCAAGATTAACAAGAGCTGCAGAAAGCTACTTAGCTTTAACCAGCTAGTTTTGTAATAACTAAAGGGCTCTGAGAGCTATATTTGATTCTAAACAGGAGAAAACCACAGTTAAGCCAAGACAACAAATTGACAAATCATAAGATGCAACACTACTATGATGATCTAGACAGTCAAGAAAAAAAAGAAACGAACCAGATATAGATTACAAACTTGAAGGGATGATACTGCAACCTTACAAGTTCAACATAAAAGGCGTCTGCAAACCTGCCACACACCCCAAAAAAAAAAAATTATAACTTAATAAGAGGAAGCAATGTCCTACACATCCCAACAGGGTAAGTTTCTTGGTAAAAGGATTCTGTGCACATGCAAATAGTTAAGAGACAATGATTCATTAACATTTAGCCAATAGTATCATGATTGAAGCAATGGCAATGACTGCTAAATAGTCAAAACTTGAAAAGCAGAAAAATGTAGAGAAAGAGTGGCTACTTTGAGAAAAGGGAAGAAATTGGACAATGAATGGGCAAGCAGGTAACTCCCTTTTTCTAAGGAGATGGTGCGAAGTCATTTCAGGAAAGGCTACTTTATGGTTGACCAGGAGGACAAAAGTTCTTCAGGTTCAATGGAACAGAACAATTAAGGAAAATGAAATTCCCACCAGTAACTCTATGACCCTAGATCAAATACTGTTTACTACTTGCTCCAATTATTCCTAAAGTTCCCTATCATATATGGATTGTGCTAATAGTTTTTCCAGCTGCTTTTTATCATGCTCTTACATTGCATAGAACTGCACATTACCCTCTCTAGAAATGTAAGGACGAAGACATAACATTTGCTCAGTCCCTTCTGGTAAAAGGTTTTTTTTTTTTTTTGGTTACTTAATATAAATACAGAACCTTATATTAATTGACCGAGAGAATCCAACTTAAGAATTTCAATGCTGGGAATATCCATCATTTGGGAGTGATAGCCTTATGGGAATGGGGAGAGGGAGAAAGTTTAATAGGAAAATTCACATTTTCTTTCACTAACATGTGAAGAAATCATTTTTATCTTTATATTATCAATTAGAAAACACATTAGCATCAATATTACAAAAGAAAAATATATAACAATAACTATAAACAAAAATATTACTAATGGTTGATTCTTAAAAGTATTAATATAAAGAGAAAAGAAAACCAATCTTGCATCTACCAACAAAAGCTGAGAAAGGTATGACATAATAATAATTAGTGATTTATACATTCCATAGGCTACGCAAGGCAAGGGCTAAAAGTATGTGTGCAAGTGTGTTTGTGGCACTTGTAATAGAATATAACTGATACATGAACATAAAATAGGTTACCTTATCCCAATAAAAATAATACATGCAGATGTGTCGTGGCAGGCCAATATTTTTTATGTTCAAGATTGCATCCTGTTCTTCCACTATCTATCTAGTTCCTTTTTTCTTTCAAATTTTTATGGTGCCTGATGGCAGATGAGTGGTGCTGCTGCATTGCTTCCAGAAGATTGCAGCTTGGGTTCAAGGATTTCCCTCTTACTTTTCAAATTTCAGTAGCAAGATGTTATATTCAGCTTTTGTCCAAGTGTCAACTTTGTCTAGATTAAGTGTTTCAATTGTTTATGCAGAAAATTTCAGTTGTATTTGAATTTGAATGATTTTGCTTGCTGTAGCAAGCAATCCTGCATGCTTAGAAGATTAAGAGTCTCTTGTTTGTTCAGAAAGCTATCTTCTTGCATAGCTCTTAGTTTGGAATTGTAATGATGCACAATTTTGAATGCTTCACGTATAATGAAGCTATTGATCAATGAAAGAAATATGAGTGCCAGTAATCTCTAATCTCTCTGTCAAGTTGTATCTTTGTTTGCAGTCAAAAATATTTAGCTAAGTATTTTCCAGCTTTATCAACCAAAAGTACCCAGTTGTCACTAAACCTTCTGTTTGATGCAACTCACGTCCAGGTTATGTAAATAAAAATTATACTCAGTAGCATGCACATTTATCAAAAGGTTAATATACAAATAAATTCTGAATTTTGTGAGCCATAAAGTGTGCAGTAGACAAAGTGGAACTTGATACATGATGATGCTAAACTAGAGACTAGAATCATACCAGATATCAACTCCAAGGTCTTGTCCATCAAGTTGCAGTTTAGTGACAGATTCAATACTGTTTTCAAGGGATTGGAGATTCTTGAAGTTTGCCTGGCAAGAACAGATTGACAACAGTTAATTACTAAAAAGGCAAGTTGCGGCATAAGTGACACTCCCATGCTAAAACTATTCTCCTCTATGTAGCATCAAATCAGAGGAAATTATTGTGTGACTCAAATTCATACTCTGCAAAAAAATTCATTCCAGACTCTGAAACACGAGCCCTAAATAGATCCAGATGTATCAGTCTGGTCAGACCCGCATAACAAAAGAATAAATAAGAGCATGCACATAGTATGTTGAATAGATGGACTGTTACCATTAAGAATGGAGGTATAATAGCCAGAAGTTAACTGTGTAAATGCTCATCCAACTTATTTTACTCATTCTCCCTTTATTCCAGTGGTCCCTAACAAAAAGTTTCCATGAAGTACCAAGTAAATAAATGATGTCTCAACCTTAAAACACACCCAATATATATGAACATATTATATCAACCAGCTATTCCTTAGAGTATAAACCTTCTATTCAAATGAATATGCTTCAGAACAGACTTCTTAGTTCTCACCTGTAAGAGCTGCTAGCCCAGCATCTGTAACTTGGCGAGTATACAGGTTGAGTGATTTAAGAGATGTCAGTCACTAATGTGAACAACAGATTCAGTTTCTGCAGATGAGATAACCCAAAAAGAAGAGGAAAAACTAAAAGTTAGCAATTGCATTTACAAATACCAGCATCATGAA
This sequence comes from Bruguiera parviflora, assembly GCA_019804595.1. Taxonomy (NCBI): domain Eukaryota; kingdom Viridiplantae; phylum Streptophyta; class Magnoliopsida; order Malpighiales; family Rhizophoraceae; genus Bruguiera; species Bruguiera parviflora. The sequence goes on from CM034050.1 coordinate 10,975,033, forward strand.
GCATCATTAAAAAAAAAAGATGAATAATATTAATATGAATACCAGCATCACTAAAACAAAAATGCAGGGATAAAAATGAAGAACGTGGAAGATAGAGATGCAACCAGAAAGATGGTGGAGTCCATTGCTTCCAACTTCAGTATCAGAAAACTCCAAGCTTCTGAGTTGAAGCCCTGAAAGAGAATGATATGTAAAAATGAGGAATGCAATTCAAAACCATGTATAATCAATGGCACAATTGTGGAGAGATTCTTCAAACAATTGCCCCCTATGCTGAAAACCTTTGGAGATATGGAGCACATTGTCAAGAATATTAGTACTTGTGGCAGGTGCCTTATAGAAAAATCATGATGCCAGGCCAAACTTAAGGAGTATGGCTCAACTGCTTATCAATCACTACATCACCTAATGGTCCTGTTGTCAGCATAAAAATAATGCACAATACAGGGGCTTTTCATAAAAAAAAGGGAATATATCATGGCCAAACTGCACATTCTTTGTGTATCTCGTGTAGGTGAAAAGAAAATGTGAAACAACTACTGGTCTTCAATAGAGTCTACTCAATGGTGGCTTAAAAGTGCATGTGTGTGAGAGAGAGAGTGAGTGTGAGAGAGAGAGAAAAGAGACCTGCCAGCATACAATCAAAGTCTGTCAGTAGAAATTGAAACATAAAATAGCAAATTCTATAGATTATCATTTTGTACAATATGGCCTAAGATAAAACAGGTTACACTTAGCAGAAAACTTATCATATCCATCATCAGATAGACTGCATCTATTCAGGTTTAAGTATATAAGATTAATAAGAACAGCAGAGAGCTACTTAGCTTTGACCATCTTGTTTTGTGATAAATAAAGGGCTCTAAAAGCCATGTTTGATTCTAAACAGGAAAAAATCACAGTTAAAAGCTTTTTTCACTTTCAAATACCAGTAAACCAAGAGAATTAACTGACAAGAAGCAACAGTACTATGATGATCTAGACACACAAGAACATAAGGGAACAAACCAGATATAGATTCTAAACTTGTAGTGGTGATACTGCAACATTCCAAGTTCAACATAAAAAGCTTCTGCAAACCTGCCACACACAACAAAAGGTGCAGCCACTCAAATTTGATACCTTAATAAAAAGTCAACAGGGTAAGTTTCCTGGTAAAAGGAATCTGTACGCCTGCAAATAGTTAAGAGACAATGATTCATGAACATTTACCCAATAGTATCATTAGCACTGTTTCCAAATTGCCATTCTGAAGAAACCAGGTCCCAAGCAAGCAGAAAAACCAAAGATGATTGAAGCAATGGCAATCAACGCTAAACAATGAAAATTTGGAAAATGGAAAAATATAGAGAAAAAGTGGTTATTTTGAGAAAAGGAAAGAAATTGGATGACGGAAGGGTAAGATGGTAACTCCCTTTTTCTAAGGGAAAGGTGCAAAGGCGTTTGAGGAAAGACTACTTTGTGATTGACCCAAAGGAGAAAACTTTCCTCATGTTCAATGGAACACCACTATTGTGGAAAATTAAACCCCCACCAGTAACTCTATGACCCTAGATTAAATACTGTTTACTACTTGGTCCAATTATTCCTACAGTTTTCTATCATTTATGGATTGTGTTATTAGTTTTTCCAGCTGCTTTTTATCATCCTTTTACATTGCATAGATCTGCACATGACCTTTCCTAGAAACATAAGGATGGAGATATAAAATTTTGCTCAGTCCCTTCCGGTGAAAATGTTTTTTTTTTTTTTTTTAACTTCATATAAATACATAACCTTATGTTAAGTGACTGAGAGTCTCCAACTAAAGAATTTTAATGCAGGGAATATCCAACATTTATCTCAGACAACAAGACCTGAGAAGGAAAATCAATATTCTTACCTATTATTACCACATGGAAAGTGAAAAAGTAAACTACCTCTTAAATAAGAAACTCCAGGGTTAGTAATGTTACAATTAGAGATTTGTGATTCTTTAAGGTTTGGGAGACCTGAAACATAAGAGAAATGAGTGTTTTTTGGACAACTAACCAAAATTCAATCAAAAACATAAAATTAATGAAAGAAAAATATTGAGTCTCCTCTAGAAATCCATAAGCCTATATCCCAGTTTGTATGGAACATATTGATGGTCAAATTCAAATTCAACCTAATTCTCTTCTAGCAATCAATCTTAATCATGGTGGCAACTAGAAAGAATTCAAACTCAAAAATCCCAGCTTCAAAATATGTCATTGGCATGTATATATCGTCCTACATCAGTCAATAGGTTTGTTATAGGGAACAGAAGATATAGAAGGTGCTGAAAAAAATGAAGCATACAAGTGCACACACATAACCACCAAGAAACAAGTAATTAAAGACCAATAACCTGAAAGAACTTTCATGTCCATATCTATAATGCATTGGCAGCTAAGCCTGGACAACAAAGAAAACTCAAGAGAAAGTCAGCCATTGAGGACTAGAGCCATTTCAACAAACAGAAGGGTAGCAAAACAGATGATTTAAAGAAGTTTATATGACTGCTTAGAAGCTGCTATTGAATAAAATTTTAACAAACAAGTCTCAAAGCTTATGTTGCCAAGATTTAGTTCACATTATGCCTCTATTCTAGGAATTCCCCCACCTGAGGTCTAAGGACCCATTGTTAACTGTAATTGAGTTTCTGCCCCACTATGTTTTCTCCTGACATAGACCTATGCGAAACAGATTAAAGGAATTGTAAGCTCACACTCTAGGCATGCATCCAGGCATTGAAAGGATGGTAAGGGTGGTCATTAAGGTATTTGTCTCTCAAGTCCAGAATCTTGTTTTCTATCAAGTAATTGCATGCCTGCTTGCAATATACCCAATAAACCAAAAGAATCTATACCTTTAGGAACTACAATTGGTGAGTTGTTCATTCTCCATTTAAAAAGTATAGAGATGCAAACCCAAAGAGATGTACACTATGCAGAATGCACCAATAAAACACAAATTATCTGGCATTACATGACATGACAAACCTTTAAGGTGAACAAGTCCACAATGAATCTTGGGGCACCTCTTGAAGTCCAACTTTTCCAAGTTAGCATAGCTGGAAAAGGCATCCCTTCAGCAATGACAGCATTCCTCTTCTTAAAACTCAAAACTATTAAGACCTAAAAAGACAGAATCATCCACTCATTATCAGTGATCAGTTGGGTTCTATAGTAGAATGCATTACGCTGGCCATCATTGTAACATCAAATGATACAAATTGCAGACATAGAAAGTCAGATTCAGATAGTTCTTACCTTTGTCAGTATACAGAAACAACTTAGTAGGTCCTTCAACATGTATGTAATGTTATGTAGTGTTTCAGTTATTTGTTTCAAAATCAACAAAAACATGTCCCTAAAATCTTTTTCCGTGTGAGTCTCAGATATTTATAATGCAGCCAAAATTTTCCTCTGTGGAAGAGTTGATATTAGTTACTTGATGATGCCAACACTATGATAGGAAAAAGTCAATGTTAATGAATCAGAGTATTGAAAGAGGACCCAGATGTCAGCACAGAGGAGTCTCAAAAAAAAAAAAAAAAAAAAAAAAAAACCTAGAATCACCCCAATACTGACATGCTTGTGTCACAACTAGTTCTTTTAACTCTTTCTACCATATATTACACATTCCCCCAAATGGACATCCTGTCAACAAAAAAAATTGGAAACATAGTTTAGTCCCATCTTCTAAGGTAAGTGCCTCAGATTAAAAATTATCCACTGAAGAATTTACCTGCAGTGCATAATCTCTAAAAGCTCCAAGGGAAGAATCAGTAAGACAACACAAGTATAGCAAACCATTAAAGATTTTCTGACCTATATCCCTTGGCAGAAGCTAAAATGAATTGTATTTAACAACCTCCTGTCACAAACTGTGAGGGTAAAAGTTGTGCAAATCCAAGGAAAGAATAAACAAATTGCTAACATTCCAGATGAAGGAAGTACTTTGCATATCTTGTTTATGCATAATTCCATGAGGGATGGGCAACTGCCTCCTTGCAGATGGTCTCCGACAGGTTGAATAAATGATGTTCTCAACCATTTCAAACTTCCAATTTTACTGTACCTTCCAGAGACCCCCAATCATATGCCATGCTCAACAGCTTGTTGGTCTCTCTTCCCAGAGCAAATTCGTCCCATTGAATGTCAATTTGCCAGTGATATATTGATCTCATCAAATGAAGATAAGAATGGTCTTGTGATCCATCTTGAAACCAATGCATGTGGCATTAATCATAGAATCATCCTGACAAAGAAAGGAATAACATCAACATAGATTTCTAATTGAGGAAAAAATGGCAACATAACCATCATCTGCCAATACTAACAAACCTAATTAATGAAATTTTTGAGAACTTGAAATTTTCATGCAATTCAAATTTCAGCAATCAAAAGAAGGACAATATCTATGATGTAAAATTGTGTTATCCATACCTCAATGCCACCAGAGATTTTTCCTTGTCACAACACATGTCCATGGTCAAAGTCAGACTACAAGGATATGTAAATTAAATACACACAACAGGGAAATTAGGAAAGGAGAGCTGGACTTTCATTGAAAATATAAAATATCTTTGCCAACAAAACCAGGCACTCATATCACTGCAATCTTCTACTTAGACAGTGTTTAAAACTGTGGAATAAATGTGATCCAACAGAACAGCGCAGAAATATGTAGTTGAATATACATGGCAATCAACATCCAAAGGAGTAGCTAAATGTGTTTCTGAGGAACTTTCAACCCAGTATTGAAGCAGTCATCAGATTATTCATTGATCATTATCAGCCAAAGCTTCCCACACCATAATACCCACCCAGTTATTAATAGGACTGAGGTGTAAAACAAAAGCTAAAAACAGGCTAAATTCACTCTACTGATCTTTCTTCAAATTCTTCATTAAAATTCAAAGCTAGAAATAATAGAAACCAAATTACCAAGAAAAGATTTATTTGCAAAACATTTATTTTCCAAACAAACAGGGTCAAATTCAAACTCTATTTTCTAGCAAAACAAAAAATTGAATAATAAAGTTAAAGCTAGAAGCAAAAGAAACTAAAACACCAAGAAAAATTTCATTCTTTACGACCCACAAACAGAAAGTTCAAAAGGCCATCCACGTTGCGCACTGTTGAGAGTCGACACAAAATAGAAACAAAACCCAGTTACGCAGGGAAAAACCCAGAGATTCGTGTCCTTTTTCTCATACCAAAACTAGAAAATAAAATACTAAAAAAGTATTCATTAAAAAAACAGAAAATGTCAGAAAACAAGACAATAAAAAAAAAGCAGGAAAACAGGGTTAAACTCAGTCTTGTATTTTCCACCACAAAAAACATCTTGAATAGAAATCGTTAAAAGATCAAAAGTAGCAACAAAAGAAACAGAATACCGAGAAAAGATTCATTATTTGGGACCACAACCAGAAGGGGTTGAATAAAAGTAGAAAACACATATAAATCTGAGTTGATCACAAAAGTAGCAACAAAACCCAAAAGTTTTTTCCACACGGAAAGGAGTCCCAGAACTAAAACATCAAACAAAGATTCGTTAATATAGCGAGAAACGCTATGGAATTAAGCACCCTATTTTCCAAGAAAACAGACACAGGCGCAAAACACAAGAAAACAGGGGTTGCATTTGGTCTTTTGTTTTCCATCACCAAAAGAACAAATCTTTAATAAATCATCATCAGAAGATCAAACCTAGAACAGAAAGCAAAAAAAATAGAAAGAAACTGAAGAACAAAGAAAAAACCCCAAAACAGAAGGGTTTCAAGAAAACCCCTACACCATACAATGTGTTAGAAGACCAAAACAAAGTGGAAAGAAAAGAAGACACAGAAAAACATACACTGAAAGACACGCAAACTGAAGTCTTTTCCTGTTAGACCTTCCAGTTTCTCAGCGACGAAAGAAAGACAAGAAGAGTAGTATCACGTCTCGCAGACCCAACAAGCGCTCACAGCCAGTGAAGAAAATATAACCGTTAAAAAGGTCAGAATGACCAAAAAGAGAATAAGGAATCCATTGGCAATGAAATTCTATCGAGACAGAAAGAGAGAGAGAGTGAGAGAATGGGGGTTAGTGGAGAGAAGAGTAGAGAAACGTTATCTAGGTGGGAAATATGGTATCAGAAATTCTTGCAAGAGGGAGAAATCCTTGTCAGGGGAGAAATCCTTGTAAGAGAGGGAAAGAGACGTTGTGGGCCCTTTAGTCCGTCCTCTCCTGGCAACATTGGGCCGGAGACCTAACCAGCAAGCATTAATTCGAAAAATATATATATATATATATATTTATAAACATATTTGATACGCAACAAAACGTTAGCTGCGTTTTGTTTATTAGAACAAATATTCTAAAGATAAGGGATTTGGGACTGATGGCCATGCGGGAGCGGGGGAGGCTGAAATTTTAATAAAAATTTCGATATTCTTTGACTAACTAATATGTGAATTAAAAGGCCCAGCTTCCCAAGAAAGTCAGACAAACCAAGGAACCAGGAAAACAGGGTTAACTTCAGTCATCTATTTTCCACCAAAAAAATAAAAAACAAGAAAAATAGTTAACAGATTCAAAAGAAAGTAACGTACCAAAAAAAGATTCAATCTTTCGGACCCAGGATGGGTTCAAGAAAAAATATAAATGAATAGCACATGGATGAATTTTTATGGACCATTGAGAAACAATTATAAAAGGAAAGTAAGGTTGACAAATTAGAGTTTAGGGCCTAAGGTTTAGGGATTTCGGTTTTACATACGAGGGTTTAGGATTTAAGGTTTAAGGGATTCAAATTAGAGTTCACAGTTTAAAGTTTAGGGTAAACTATTAGGGTTAGGGTTAAGGGTTTTACGGTTAAGGGTTTAGGGTTTAGGGTTTAGGGTTTAGGGTTTAGGGTTTAGGGTTTAGGGT
>CM034050.1:10982061-10994020 GCA_019804595.1 Bruguiera parviflora
AATAAAAATATTATTATTGTTATAATAATAAAAGAAAATTCAGAAAATTTGTATTTAATTGAGATTTTTTTTTTTCAAAAAATGGGAGATATTATTGTGAGGTCTTTTCTCACAAGTACCGACAAACACTGTGGACCTGCAAAACATTTAAAACTTTTCTTTCTGGACAGCTACCTCCGACAAATGACTAGCAAACGTCATCGGGCATTTTCCTTCGTTTACGGTACAAACAATTATTCATTTACTTGACCTCGATTCTTTGGATATTTGTATCTTTCCTACAGCCTTTATGTCATGGTCCTTTGTTTCTTGGGATAGGTGATACGATGTGAATGGCTGAAAGTGAAAGACAATATAATAAATTTAAAGATCTGCTAGGGAAGCCCAATAAATAAAATGAAAGCTTATAAAGAACAACAATCCATTAAAATATATTATTTAATAAATACAAATAAATATAAATTAAAACAGTTTTATACCTATCATTAGATTAAAAAAATTAATAATTATAATTAATTTAATACTTATATTAAAAAAAAATTATGTGTAATACTCAATTTATAAATAAAATATATTTATAAAATTTTTTTAAATGTTCCTATAGCTTAGAGTATAAAAATGTTACATGAGAAAAATTTTTATAACTAAAGCGATAATGAACACTAAATCCATTAAGTTTGTGATAAGTAGTATCAAAGTTAGGTTATTTCTAAGTATTATGATAGATTCATGTTTTGTTGAGACGCTCAAGGTTGATAAAAGTACTACAAAAGAAAAAAAGAATCATGTTGTATTGAGTTTAAAAGATCCAATAAGGGACCTAACATATCATATAACAAAAATTGAATCGTTCATCATTGATATCTAGGGCTTAGTTGATGATCTGATTCAATCCATTGAAAGAGTAGATGCTGAAAAGGAGAAACTCATGATCGAGATATGAGAGCTCAAAATTGATATGAGAGAACTTTAAGATGAATTGGTAAGGACCTTGAGGGCAGAACTCCATTAGAGGAATAAGTCCTTAGAGGCCACGATGACGACCATACATATAGAGATAATAGAACTTAAAAGAAAACTCGCAGAATTGGAGGCAACACATGTGAATAAAGTGATCATTGTGCAAAGGACCACGTATAGATGCACTTATGCCAAAAGGAGTTTAGGGGCACATGAGTGGCCAAAGGCGTGGATAACTTCTTATGATACATAGAGCGATATTTCCAAACCAAGGGAATCAACATCAGTCAATCACAAATAAATACTGCATTTTTGTACTTAACTGATAATGCATTGTTGTGGTGGCATTATTGATTAGATGATAAGTATGAAGATTTTATCACGACCTGAAATAGATTCATCGAGGAGTTCTCATGGAATTATTGTCTCGCATATATAGAAGAATAAGTTCGCAACAAGTTAAAGCGTTTTAGGCAGAGTGGCACAGTACATGATTATGTGAAGTGATTTTTGGAACTACTACTCTAAATTCTTTCAATTAATGAGACAAAAGCATACCGTTAATTCATGAGTCACCTTAAACCATGGACCAAATAGGAGCTAAAGTGGTTCTATGTAAGGGATATTAAAGCAGCCATCACGTTGGCTGAATCTCTCGTAGAGGATAAGGTGTCTTCCATCTCTTAGTTAGATTCTTGTCTAAGAGATAAGGCTAATGGTAGGGGAGATCAGAGTAGATTCAATCACTCGAATAGAGGTAGACCACCGACTGGCTCTCCTAAAGCTTATACATAATCGAGTAGCAGGGGACATAAGAAGATACACTCGTACAAATAGTTTTTTTTGTGATGGTCCACACATGACATGAGATTTCTCGATCACATTAAGCCTTTTGAACTGGAAATTGATGCATCAGATTATACTATTGGTGATGTTCTTATACAAAAAATACATCCGGTGGCATGTAAGTCAAAAAAGTTGAATGATATATAGCGATAATACACAATTCAAGAGAAAAAAAAAACTGAAGTAGTCCACTACTTATGAATATGGAGGCATTATTTCCTATGAACTAAGTTCATTGTATGAACGGACAATGTGACCATTAGTTATCCTTAAACTCAGAAGAAGTTGAGTCCAAAACAAACTCAGTGGCAAGATTTTCTAATAAAGTTCAACTATGTAATGGAGTACAAGCTGATGAAGGTTAACTTCGTAGCTCATACTCTTTGCTAGAAGATAGAGTTAGCAAACATGGTGAGTCAACCAAGCTATTCATAGATTGTCTGCATCAAGAAGTTATTCAAGCATGATCAAAAGGTTCAAACCCTTATTGGATATGCATGAAAGAGCAAGACCTAATGGTTTTAGTGAGAGGACAATCTTCTTTGCACTAAAGGGTGACGACTATGGATACCATTTTATAAGAAGCTAAAGAAAGAGGTGTTATGTATGTATCATGATTCAAAGTAGGTGGGTCATCCAGGGATTCATCGTACCTTAGCCCTTATTGAGGATCAATACTACTAACCTCAAATACGGGATGATGTTGAATCCTATGTAAAGACTTTTCTTGTTTGTTAAAAAGATAAACTTAAACAACGTTCATTGTCAAGGTTGTTAAAGCCACTTCCCATCCCAATCCATCCGTAGGAAAGTATTTCACTAGATTTCATAGTGAATTTACCAAAGTCCGAAAGGTGTCAGATTCTTATGGTCATGGTAAATAGGTTCTCCAAGTATATAACATTTGTGCTAACAATGAAAGATTATCCAACTGAAGAGGTAGCTAAGTTATTCATGAAGCACGTGGTCAAATATTAGGGAGTTCCATAAATGATCGTGAGCAATCATTACTTTTAATTCACAATACATTTCTAGTTCAAATTATTTAAGTTCTTGGGGTCAGAGCTAAATCTCTCTACGAGTTTACACTCCCAAACTAATGGTTAAAGTGAGTGGGTTAATGTATTTTTAGAGATTTATCTTCGACACTATATGAGTACAACGCAAATAAATTAGGCGAAGTTGATCAACATAACCTAATTTTCTTACAACTTACAACGAAGCGAGTCTACTGACCAGAGTCCATTTGAGGTCATGAATGGATAACAACCACAAACACTACGTGTAGTTACATCAAACTATCAAAGGAATAGCCTACCTACATATAATTTTACTAAGGATTAACAAGAATAAGCAGACTTAATAAGGATATACCTACGTAAAGTCTTCAAGCGCATGAAGAAATAAGTTGACAAAAAGCGATGACATATGTTGTTCCAAACTATATGTCATTCTTTAGTACAAAGATGTGCACAAGGGGCTAATTCGTTGCTACGAAGAGTCATTTCAAGTGATAAAATAGATTAGAAAGGTCACATACAAACTGGAGTTATAGCTAAAATTAAAAGTACACCTAATTTTCTATGTGAGTATACTTTAACTTTATTATGTAGATGAGGAAGATCCAGATCAAGGAAAGTTGCTAATTGCCCTACTTAGAGCAAAAACTTTATTTGATTAAGAAATCAAATCCATAATAGCAAACTGTGTCATACAAAAGTGATATTGTACAGTAAAATATGAATATTTTATTTGATAAAAAGATTTTCTAAAGAGTGAAATTAGTTGGAAATTTGTCAAAACTTTTTATTAGTTTAAAAAAAAAAATTGACACTTATCACACCAAAAAAGTAACAAAAGTATGGCTTGATTAAATTGAAAAAAATGTCGCGATTCTTTAATTTTAGGGATGGGTAATGAATATGGAAGCCTTTTAAAGAAACAATACAATAAATTTAGAAGTTTTCTAAAAAACGACAATACAACGAAGGTTTTTATAAAAAAATAATATATTAAAATATATAATATAATAAATATTAATAAATATGAATAAATAAAAATAGAATAGACGTAATTTTTAGTATTAGATTAAGGTAAAATTTAATAATTGTGATTAATTTTATATTTGTATAAAAAATATTTCCTTCTCTTCATTCATAATATATTTATAAATAAAATATACTTATAAATTTTTTCTCTGAAAATTCTTAGGAGTTTAGTGTGAGAAAACTCATTGGAAGTAATTCTCACAGTCGCACGACAAGGAGGATTAAATGCATTAGGGCCCGCGACACTTACATGATATGATTGCGGGTTTTCTACTTTTACGCGGAGATAGCCTTCCGTTTCTTCACGAAAAATGAAAAACTACTCGAGTGGGATCAAATTCAAAGCAAGTATTTTTTTTTTCCCTTTAAATACGGACCATCTGTATGACATTGAATCTTCGTTTAAACGAGCATTCAGTTTGTTTGAATTAATTAGTATCATTGTTCCACAAATACCTAAAAATTAGTCTTTGAATTATAAATATGTTTAATCAGGAGGAAATTAAATTATCTAAATAATTTTTAAAAAATGAAAATTCTATTCTTACACACAGATAAATAGTTGACGACTATTGGGTGTGACTTAGTGGTAAGATTTTAAGATTTAAATCTAAAACCTTACTCATAGATAACTCTTTCCCATCGAATGCCCAATTTAGCCGCACCAAATAACCACATAAATAGTTGATCCAATGTATAAATCCAGCATTTTCTTTAACATGTAATCCAATATTTTCTAGATGTCCAAAACCTGGCAGAAAACACTTGTTTAATTTTTTTTCTTTGTAAATTGGATTTTTTTTTTTTTTTTTTTTGCCTATTCTTGGCGCATGCATGTGGTTCATCCAGAAAAACACGAAAATGGGAATAAAAACTAGAATTCTAATTATCTTATGGACGAGAAATGTTAATTCGTAAAAAACAGCATACAAACCCTGACGGTGACATCCCATTTGCTTCGTGGTTTGACCCAATAATTGCGTTAGTTGAATTGGTTTACTTCTTACCAATAAGCAAAAGCTCAGCTATTCATACGCAAGTACTTGCCTACCAATCGTTCTAACAAGCACCGTCGTTTCAATCTCTCGAGTTTTCAACTCGAACCTGGAACCAGAACGAGCAGCGAGCAGAATCATACTCTCTTCGCACCATCCTCTCTTTTGACGACCCAATTAAGCATATCATTATTGTGGAATTATTCCTCAACTCGACTCAAGACTGGACTCGGGATTGGGATACAAAGAGGGTATTATTAACTACTAAACATATATATTATGGATAATAGATCCCAAAAAGGAGGGACACAAACTATCAAGGCAGTAATTTTAAAGTAATTTTTTCGTATTAATTTGAGTATGAATATATTTATTATCCTTCGCTTGTGAATATAAAATAAAAATTTATAACGAAGAAGATGTGACCCTCCGCCCACCATTAACTTCAACCCCACGGAACTTTGTGCGCCAACATTTGTTGCGCTGGGCGTATTCTCTCTAAACGGCAGACCGAGGACCCTAAAATGCACGATCATTATATTTGGCCAACTGAAGAGCGTTGTGTCCACACTACGTAATAATTTAAGAGTTACTGTATCACTACCCCGACACCACCATCACAGAATCACAATGTGGTCCTCAGTAAGCAACCCCGGCCAATCACAAACAACGTTGTTATATTCCTTCGTTGAAGAGAACTCCCCCAACTGAAGACATACATTCATTCCAAGAAACTGAACCTAGAAACGAAAAGATGGAATTACATGGGGGGATGAAGAACCGAAAAGAACAATGATCGATCTCTACCTCATTTCGTATAGCCTTTAAGTTCAGTCTCAACCCGAATAAGCCAAGTAAATCCACAAAAATGATGTATCATAATAACAAATTCCCTCTTTTCTATTCTAAAACTACAAGTTATTTATTTATTTATTTAAATTTTTTAGGTAAGAAACATGATAAGAAAAGTAGAATCAATTTCTATCTACCAAAGGCCTACATTTTCCAGCCCATTTCAATTCTCCCCCCCCCCTCCCAGCCCCCCCCAAAAAATCAGAGAGAAAATGGAAATTCCACCTTTTTTTTCATTAAAACACCCCCCGCGGGGGGCGGAAATTAGAGAAAGGAGGATGATAAAAGAAGATCACCGCAGGAGAAGGGGGAGATTTAAAGGCATAAAAGTAAGATCTTGATGGCTATTCCCTTAGTTCCTTAAAAACCGTCGCTTTACTCTCCAGATTGGGCACAACACTATTGATAGCTCCATCGTTCCTCTTCAAAGGAGGAGACAACACCACCCTTCTAAACATCTCTCTGACTCTTCTCTCCCTTTCTCTCCGTGGAAACTGAGGCTTCGTAATTGGTGGGCTTTTTGGCAGTCCATGGTCCACAGTCCACAGCAGGTTTTCGAAGGGTCAAACAGTACGTTTTGACATTCTGTGGGCAGTAACTGCGGCACAGCTGCACGTATATAGTATAATTTATTAAATGATTGTTACATGTTATGACATCATGGATCATTCCAATGATTATGCACGACATTCTTTTTTTTTTTTTTTTAATTGAAGCAGCAATTCTTTGTTTATTTTGGTGTGGAAAGACAGTTTGAACTTTAAACCTAAGAGGCAACTCTGACACTACTTAATGGGCGCTTCTAAATTTCATGGGTAGGATTCCAAGCTCACAGCAAAGGAATTGGAATCCCTCTACTGCTAGGCCTACAGAAACTAATGGCATCTATTATCTACAGTTCTATGTCTATGCTCCAAGCATACAGCTCTTTCTCTGGCACTCTCAGTTCAAGGGTGATCAAGCGGGATCCTGCGTCATACTGAAATTCCACTTCCTCAGAATCAACTATTATTCTCTCTGGTCGAGCAGATGAATATGCTCCAAACTGGCCACAACCGCGAACTTTCAGGCCAATGGTTGCACTTGTTCTTGTTTTGGAATCATACTTCAGCCCCTGGATTGCCCCACCTGAGTTGAACATCTTAATTAGACCAATAGGGGCAAACTTAGCTCCTTTGGATAGTTCCTCTACTGGAACCACGGCAAAAACCTCATAGTCTCGGCACTTCAATGTTATCGGCATACTTGCATCCTTTGGAAGATAAACAACCTCTCCTGCAAAATTTGAATGCGAAAACAAGAAACATTGTCAGCATAACCGTGCCTAATTTGATCCAAGCAATCAGTAACCAAGTGTGGCTTTGCATCAAGGAACACCATGCAAGCACAAAAAACGTACCACCACGATGAGAATACAATATACTATCCCCTGTCCATCCATCACTGGCAACTCTGTTAAGACAACCAATGTCTTTAGCCCTAAGGACCCCAGTGATTGTGCCAGGTCTTTCATCATGGATAAGGTTTGTCTTTCCAACCCTACACCACCCAGCTCCCTGGCAGTTAAAGACGCCCATGACTCCATTGAAATCATTCAGATTCCATATCTTAAGGAGGCTGCAATGTCGAGAGCAGATTAAGCAAAAACAGACTAAACAAGGTTTTATTGGGCCCCGGAACACATGTAAACAAAATAATTCTGCTCTCTCATTACCTTTTCCCATCTCTGGTGGGATCAGAAAATAGGCAGTCTCTTGTAGGTCTTCCTGGAAGTCTGGCCCTCAGTATAGAACCGTCTGGAAGAACAAGCTTCTTCAGTAGATTAAAGTCATGCTGTCCAGGCTTATCACTGTAGTACAAAAAAAAGAGGGAGGGGGTGAGGCGGGGCAGTACAAGCAATCTTATGTTTGACTTAGCTACATTTGAAGTAATGGCTAGCTCTTGTTCATAACATGAAATTGTACCTGACATATATGGCACATCCTCCGACAGCACGAGCTGCTCCATGGTATTCAGCCATTGGGTGCAGGCTCTGCCACGAGAAAAAATTTCGAGGTTACCATGCAAGTAGCAAGAATATGTAATTAATTTGTCATTAAACAAAAAAATGTAGTTTTTCAGCCTACATGAAACATATCCCAATCTGGTTGCATAAACTCCCCAAGAAAAACAGTGTTGTAAGCAACTGATGCAACATGAATTGTGTGAGATGCTGGATCTCTTGGCCAGAAATCATCCGATGCCCTTATGACTGCTGCCCTCTTTGCACTGCAAATACAGAGTGACATGCAGACACACGTGAGTTCTTGAGAATTATAAGATTACTGAAATGATTTAAGATTGAAGAATGTGGTTTGCCTGTACAAATTATCAGTATTGTGACTCATACAAGCAATGATTCCATTGCCATGAAAATTCCTAGAAATTGATGCATCAAGTGCCTGATGGTATTTCCTAGCAAGTTTCACTCTTCCTCCGTGGCCTGCTCCAAGAGTTTCAAGTATATTTTGGACATCAACTTTGACACCATCTATTCCAGCTGATGCGAGATAAGAGTGAAGTTCATCGTAGAAGTTAAAAACTTTCTCAGGATTCACAAGGCCAAGTCCATTTCCCGTCATGCCTTTCAAACAATCACAATGCTCATTTGATTGAATTCCAGGAGACAAAATAGGATAGGTCAGCTTGGACTCATAGTGCCCCATTCCGGTGACATTGGGTTTAACACCTCCCCAATATCCTGTTATTGCGTGCCATGCATACACATACCTGAAGGTTTGCAAAACATAGAATCCCCATGAGTACTTTATTGAGGGTTGGATAAACCTCGTAACGGAATTCCAAATTAAGCAAAGAAATCATGCTTCAGATCATGTTGTTCTTTTATTTCAGTGACAATGTGGCCAAGTCCCAAAGCTGGATCCTCTAATCTGTGACCCTCCTTGCTATGTTTCTGGAACTTGTGGTTCTCTTTGATGTGCGTTAATCTGTTTGAAAAGCTGAGGATCGACAGAATTAATAGAAAAAATTGTTAGCTAAAGTACAGAAATCCGTCCATTTCTAGGTGAAGTTTAAGGTTCAGAATTTAGGTGAAGTTTAAGGTTCAGAATTTCAGGTTAACACGCATAGTGCTTACTTGGCTGAATTGTCTGCTTTGAATGCAATACCATTGGGATCCATTCCAACTGATTGCCACCCATCGTCAATAATGACAAATTTTGGAGAAATTCCACCTTCTTTGAAGCTGTAAGATTGGACGGTTAATACCAACCTAACCTGCACAAACCTTTTAAATCCATACAGCAAATTCAAAGAAAGAGCAGTGCCTCTCCAATCCTTGTTTCACGCCCTCTGCAGTGACTTCTGTGTAGAAAGCATCCCATGTGCACCATCCAAACCAGTTCAGCATATCCGGCATCTGAACCACGAAAAGCATGGGACATTTGCAAAAATTTCATGGAGATTGGAGAGAAATGCTAGACGATGGAAAGTGGAAGGAGGAAAGTTACCCTTTTTCGGTCGCGATGAGAAAAGGTCTGCAAATGTCTCTCAACAGCCCTATACATAATCCCGAATACGAGCTATCAATGATGTAAATGCATAAAGAAGTGCATCCATCTTGGTCACATTTCTAATTTATGCTTATTTCTAAGCTATGACTGTCAGTCTTTTACCATGAACACAATATTCCAGTTTTAATACTGAGTATTCCTTAGAGAAAGATTAGCTACTTCCTTCTTGAAAAAAGCTTGTAAAGCAGAATAGAAGAGGAATCCACCGGATCTTTTTGCAGTAAACACGAAGTGAATTTCTTTTTGCCCGTAGACATGATTGCAGAAATTAAGCAATAGTAAAAGGTATTGAATTGATGAAACTTACTTCACAGCATTTGTGACAACATCAAAAGGATCCGATCCAGCAGCTACAAAAACCAAATGACTCCCGGAAAATTCATTGACAGCAGTATCTCCTGCGACACACCCACCAGTTCCATCCATTCATTCATTCATTCATCCATCAATAGCCTAAAAAGCCTTAAAAAGCACCGAAACACTGTCTAGTGGGTCTTTTCTCATACCACTTTCTAAGCAGATCTCCAGCTCGTTACGCGCATTGCCCTGAAGTACAGACCTGAAATCTCCTTCCAAAATTGGCAAGAACACGGTGTATACTGCAGATTGGTCCCCTCCATTAGTGAAATGAGATCCATCCCGGGTTTCAACAATCAAAAATTGTGTCTCGAAGGGAATATCTTGTCCACAGATTCCCATCCTCTGGGTCATCCACCACATCTTGAAGCGGAAAAGACACATGAAACGCAGTCCCCTGCAAAATAACAGCATTTGTTCCCACATCCAGAGAAAAATAACTGTAATAAAAAACTGCCCACTTCACACCTCATCACCCAGACAGCAATTAATACATGATCACACCCCACCCCCACCCCCCTCCCCTTCTCCTGATAGTTCTCTTTCTTGCTTTCATGCAATTTTAAGCATGCATCGAAAAAGTTGTGTGTGTGTGTGTGTGTGTGTGTGTGTGTGTGTGTTGGGGGGGGGGGGGAAGGCAATGCGAGAGAATGAATTTTATGTAAAGAAGAAACATACTGAAGCCTTCCGACGGGGAAGACCCTGCGGCTGCCAACTTGATCAGACAGGACTCCAATGAAAGCCCCGTTGATATGTCCCTCCCCTGTCGCCGGAACCAACTGTACATTGTCGTGAAGATCATGCAATAAGGTGTTGCCAAGCACCACCAACCTCCCACCGGACACCGATATCCCTGCCCCCGCCGTCATCTCCCTCCTTCTCTAACCCACAAAAAGAATAAAAATAATAAAAAATATAAAATGTAAAAAGAAAAAAGAGAGAAAACGAACGGCAACCCAAAAGCACACGAACCAGAGAAATGTGTTTTCTTTTTCTGCCGAGGAGAAAGAAAGAAACCGGTGAAAGTGAGTATCTTTGAACAAAGCGGATCCAAATTAATATAAGGAGACTTTATGGGGTCTATCATGCGATTGATTGATTACTACGTGTAATAGATGTACGGAAGAGGCGTTTAACTCGCGATCGGTCACGTGCTCAAAACGCGATGTAGAACTGTTAGAAAATGAGACGAGGAGATAAACAAGACTCACACCCAGCGGCATGTTTGACCAACCGCTCTAATGCGGGGGATGGATCCGACGTGTGAACGGCTGGGCATGGCATCTTAATAATGTAGTCCTGAGTCGAAGAAGGGGAAATATTACGTGGTGCTGAGTCGGACTGGCTAATCAATGAGCTCGACTCCACGTACATAGCTACGAGGAGGAAACAATCAATTTAATTTAAAACGCCGCTGTTCGGTGAGTATTTTCCGCCGACCGCGATCGCCCGCATTCGAGTTGACAGCGGACGAAATATTAAATACTCTGCCGGGTCACTGCCACCTTCCACCGACGAATATTCCTTCACTTCGCACGGGTTTTCGTGACGACGTGAATCGCAGCCTCCCTTGAAAATGAACCCGCCCTCTCTCTCTCTCTCTCTCTCTCCGCCATGGCCCGTGTGGGTGGCGTCATTCATCAAAGCCCGACGCCCGACGGGTCAGTCATTAATAACATGCAGCCTAACCTCATCCCTTATTATTTTAAGAATTGGTTAGCAGACTATCGAATAAAATTTTAATTTTATTAATTAATTCAGAAAGTGATGTTCATCAGTTAGTCTAAAAAATTTTTAAACACTCGGAGGGATCAGATACGATGTAAATAATCGTAAGTATTATGGATCTGGCCGACAACAAAAGTAATAAATTACTATATATATATATATATATATATATATATATGGTAGAAGAACCGACTATTATTTTGCCAATTTTTTTGCAGTAAATATCCAAATGTTGATGGCATTGGCGAGGCAGCGTGGTACCAGGTGAGTTGTGAACCAGACTTTGGGTTTTTGTTTTCCTTTTCTTTTTGGGTTTCGTAGCAAACGCAATAATTCTTAACAGTAGGTCCACCGTCCACTCTATATATATGTGTGTGTGGGAGGGGGGGGACCAAGGATGAAGAAAAAAGACAAAAAGAAGAAAAAACAGAGAGAGAACTAAGGCCCATCAGGGAAGGAGATGGACTGGTGAACCAAAAATGCTCCTCACACTTCCGCTATGGTCCCAATATATAACTCTGACATTGATTCGTTTCTCCATTCGTTTCTCCGTGTTATTTGAATGGCATGTTGCTGATTCTGTAAGTTAAATTATGATAGA
>CM034050.1:10994120-11004158 GCA_019804595.1 Bruguiera parviflora
CATCATAATAGCATATAAGGGGAACCAAGCCAATCCACGTCAGTCTCAAGTAGTCTGCAGCTCATGATCATCTTTCAAGTTGATCTTCTTATCTGTTTCTTTCAATACCTTGCCATTCAAGAAAAAGAGATGGTGATGAATTTTCCGGGAATAAAATAAAGAAAAATCAAGATTAAAATGTACAGCTTTAGTGCTGCAGATGTAAGTATCGGGCCCAGCAGATTAGCACTACAGGCTCACTGTTATATGTTTAGCAGTTCAATCCAAGAGCTATAGCGTAAGGGCTTAGGACAGTATCACAAGGAAGAACAGGCTCAAAACCCAGAAATGCATAACTCAAACATCTATTTCATTCTTCCATTTAATTGCATTTAAAAGCATTATATGTCAGATTCTACATCCATTCATGTAAATAGGCTAATTTCTTCTTGGTTGTTTCATTCTATTTACAGCACACGTGCAATTTCTTTCTAATTGACTATATGTACTTATGCTTTTACAATCCAGAGTTCAGAAACTATGAACGGCCCCATAAAAATATAGTATGTTGGATTGACATCAAACAAAGCAGAATAAACACTTGAAATTTTCATACCTAGCAAAAAAGTACCAACAAACCAAAACCAAGAGAACTTAGTTGAAAACAGAAGCAGCAGGCTCCCTAAAATAACAGCATCACAATAGCATAAAGGGAAAACAAGCAACATTAGTCTCAAGTGATCGGTCGCATAGGGAGCCAAAAATAGCATTTATATTTACGAATTGGATCTTTTCTCTGATTAATAACCTTTGTGTGTTCGTTGCTGATTAAGAAGAATAGGTGGTGGAGCACAAACTGAAAAGGAAAAGGGAAAAATTCACACAATTCAGAGGTTAAGACTCGAGATTTGATGGCATAGAGGAAGTGTACATTCACCTTACAAAAGGCATCATCTACAGAACTTTTCTGCGTTTGTGACGTCGAGTTAACCTTGTCACCTTGTACTTCCACTCTTCAACTCTTTTGACAAACCACCATGGTTTTCCGGTTGAGAATGCAATGTATGCCAGTGAACATCCTAACACAAGTCCACATCCATAGCCCATTATTGCTGCAATTTTCCAATTAAACCAGCCTTCGGAGTAATCTTCTTTGTGCTGTTGTGGCACAGGTGCCTCTTCATTTCTGCATTCCTTCGACAACGGAAATCCGCATAATTCTAAGTTGTTAAGGTAGGAATTATTGTCAAAGGTATCGAACTGTTTGCCCCGTGGTATTGGTCCCTCCAGCAAATTGTGTGAGAGGTTCAAGAATTCAAGATAGTTGAGACTTGTCAAGTGTGAAGGAATTTCTCCCACTAGCATGTTGGAAGAGAGATCTAGTGATTCGACTGCAGCCATGTTCCCCAGTGATGATGGGATATGTCCTGAAATGTTATTATGCGAGAGATTCAATACTATGAGAGATCCCAAATTTCCAACTATGTCTGGAATTTGTCCTTCAAATTTGTTGCTTGACAAATCAATGGTAGTGAAAATGGTCAAGATTTTCACAAGCTCAATCTCCAAACCTTTCATTGTAACTGTCACGGAGTCTTGATAATATCCATATTTGTCTCCCATGTACCTCGTTGCGTTGTTGTACTCAGCCGTATTTCCCATGGATTTCAACTTCGCAAGATAATCGGTGGGCAATAGTCCATCGAAGGAATTGTGAGATAAGTCCAAGATACGCAACGTCTGAAAAGGATTTCTGGATATTGGATTTCCAATTGGACCATGGAATCTATTTGATCGCAGGATTAGAACTTGGAGATTTGGAAGAGATTCCAACCATCGAGGGAAACCATCACTCATTCTATTGTTTCCGAGATCAAGAACCTCGAGCGACTTGCAATGAATCAGGGACCGTGATAACGGTCCTTCAAATAGATTGCCATTCAAGTTCAAATTTCTCAAAATATTGCCCCTGGGAAAATTTCCAGGCATAGGACCGTGCAAGCTATTCATTTGCAGATTTAACCTCGATAAGCGAAGGCTAAAGTTTCCCAAACACTCTGGAACTTTGCCACTCAAGCTGTTATTTGATAAGTCCAAAATGTAAAGAATTGTGAGGTTACAAATTGAAGATGGGATTTCCCCAGTCAATTTGTTGCCAGAGATGACAAAAATTTTAGTCCATGTTTCTGCATTTGGAACTGGAAGTGGACCTTCAATCAAGTTTGATCGAAGGTCAAAAGAGGTGAAGTCACCCGAGAGAGGCAAATTTACACTTCTCAGGAGGTTGTGAGAAAGATTTAAATATTCTAACCTTGTTTGGGTACTCACGAAGTGGGGAAAATCAGTCATGTTACAAGAAGATAGACTCAGGATCCTCAGACTAGGCCAAGTAGAGTTGACCTGAGTGTTTGTGATCAATGATAGACCATTGTATGCGAGATCAAGAGCATCAAGCTGTTGAAACTTTGAGAACATGTCTAATTCCACAATACCACTGAGCTTGTTTGATGAAAGAGAAAAAATTGTAAGATTCACAAGCTCAAATGTTGAGTTTGGTATTGGACCATGCAGCGCATTATTGGACAGATCTATCCACTCAAGGGACTTGGAGCGGAATTCTGGGATCTTGCCGATGAATTGGTTGTCATTGAGACGTAGAATTCGTAGACGTGGTGGGCTGAACAACTGTGAAGGCAGGGTTCCACTGAGTAGGTTATCAGCGAAGTCAAGAACCTCTAGGTGCAAAAGGCTAGGTACTTGATCATGTGGAAGATGACCGACCAGTAGATTGTTTTTCACCACCAAAAAGGAAAGTCGTTTGAGATTAAAGATTGAAGATGGTATGGGACCAGTGAATCTATTAAATGAAAGATCTATAACGGCCATATTTCGAAGCTTGCCCAAGCCATCCAGAATCTCACCAGATAAATTGTTGAAAGAAATATCAAGACTCTGGAGGTAGGGGAGGAGGAAAAGACTGCTGTTTGAATGGATACTGCCTTGAAGCCAGCTGCAGAAAATGTTAAGGCCAACCACATGGCCAGTTGCGTTCTCACATGTGACACCATCCCACGAGCAGCAATCCACATCCTCCTTCCAGTTTTCGGTATGTGGGTAAGAAGGTAGACAACTATTGCCTGACGCAGAGCTGACAATGGAAAGGCTGTTCTTGAATTGTAGCAGTGCAATGCGCTCGTAATGGGGGCAGAGAGGTGAGGATGCTGGAAGAGAGGAAGAAAAGGACAGATATGGGGCAACCTGAGAATACAAGAACAACAAGAGCAGGAGCTCAGTAACTGGATACCGCCATACCGATCTTCCCATCCTTCTATTTGTTAAGCACTGAGGATAGAGAAGCTAGGCAAACCAAAGAGCTAATATTTATAGAAGCTGGTTAATAGTTTCCGAGTGAAAAGCCAGTCTTTTTCGGAGACTTCCTATTTCATGCGTTGGCAGGAAGCTTAAGCAGAATGACGCTAAAAATAATAATAATAATAATAATAATAATAATGATGGTAAGTGAAAAGAAAATAAAAAAAAAACAAAGTCTATCCTAGAAGCCAGCTTAACTCCTACCAAGAATCTTATTTCCCTTAATTTTTGCTACCTTTATGCAGAGATAGTTGTCCCAAAACCAAGAGTTGGAAGTATTCTTTTTCTATAAACATTAATTGCCGTTTCTATTGACTGGTTACTTTGAATTGAACCAGGACATTAATTTTGCATTGAAATTCTAAACTACTTGTCCAGCAACTTGCTCCAAGTATTGGAGCTACTAAAGGGCCCCTCACCTTAGATTCAGCAACCAACTGCAATTTGGTAGCATAAATGACATTGAAATAGACCAAGTCACCAACTGCAATTGTGTGCATCGATGACATCGAAATACACCGAGTCCCGGATGCAGAGAATTTCAGTACCTATTATGGGGTTCTGGTTGTCGAACGGCTGGCACTTAGTCCCAACATTACGATTTAATCCTGGGATAAGGTAAAAGAATAATCATCAACTTTTTCAATATTTTGAATATAATTCTAAACTTTTTAATTTTTTAATTTAATTTAATTATTACTAATTTTTAATATAGTATAATTAAAAATTAAAAAAAAAAAACAAGTTAAAAATTATATCCCACTGTCAACGTATGGAAATGTATGCTAAAATACATATTGGCAACCAAGTTACGTCTTCAAATACTCCAGATATCATATCCTTTAAACAAAAATTGGTAAATATACATACGTACAAAAATGTGTATTGATAATATATTTCTGAAACTTGATCGTGGAATATAATGACTAACTTAGTTTCTGTTGTTGAGCGGGCCACATTGAAAAAGCTTAATAATATTTATAACTACATTAAAAAAAAAAGTTTAAAAGTATATTAAAAAATTTTAAAAATTTTGAGGATTATCTTTTAGCTTATTCCCATTTAATCCTTTCCGAACCAACCTTAGAACAAGTGCAGGTACAAGCGAGGTTAAATTAATAAGCTCTTTATGTATTCTATGTTGAAACATATTCAAAAATAAAAATAAAAATAAATATATATATATATATTATTAATATATTTGATAATTAAAAAAAAGACATCTTTTCGTAAAAAAATGTATTATAAAATTCAATATTTATTAATATTAAGAGATAGTACGTGTCATACTCTCTATGCCAAATGGGATGTTAGGGGCAAGCTTTAGCTACCCAAGGCAGTAAACTTTCTTTTAGGTGTTTAATTGATTGGTTTCCGAAAAATAAAATATAGCTAGAAGGCCTACAACTTGGCACATTAAGCTTTAGCTACCGAGTTCTCCATTATTCTACAAAGCATTATCACGTTAATGAAACAAGGCAATGGAAATAGACTATTCAATTTGCTATTATATCATCCAACACAAGAGGATACACATGAAACCATGCTAAGTGCGAAACATCACCAACAAATAAGCACCCCCCAAAACAGCAGGGGATCAAGATTTACGAGAAACAAAAAGGCCAGCAGAATCAAACGGAAAATTGAATAACATGAGAATAGCATATAAGGGGAACCAAGCCAATCCACGTCAGTCTCAAATAGTCTGCTGCTCATGGGATCCGAGCTCATGCTCATCTTTCAAGTTGATCTTCTTATCTGTTTCTTTCTATACCTTGCCATTCAAGAAAAAGAGAAGGTGATGAATTTGCTAGAAATAAAATAAAGAAAAATAAAGATTCAAATGTACAGCTTTAGTGCTGCAGATGAAGTATCTGGCCCAGCAGATTAGCAATACAGGCTTACTGTTATATGTTTAGCAGTTCAATCCAAAAGTTTAAGCGTAAGAGCTTAGGACAGTATCATAACGAAGAACAGGCTAAAGAACCAAAAAAAATGTATTGAATTATGCCCAGAATTGATAAATTCAATCCAACATACTATACTTTTATGGTGCTACTCATTCTTCCTGCACTATGAATGATTGATGCAATTTTGATCCAATACTCAACCTTAAATTTGATTTCAGTCGTTCAACCCCTTATCAAACTTTTGAACCTTTTTATTTTTAAATGATTGTATCTTAATTTATTACTTTGCTACCTATACTTACTATTTGCTTTACCATTTATGATTTCTTAATATTTACTTTGATTTTGTGTACTGCTTATATTTGAATGATTATTAATGCTTAGTTATATTTGATCAATTATTATCTTATTACTTTGATTGCATTAGTAAGAGAGTAATAAAAGAAAATTATTGTATTTTTTTAACTGCAGTTATAATTAGATCATAAAATAAAATTAATTGTTGAGAATTATTAAATTATAGAATAATTTTTTTAAAAGATTTTTATAATTAATAAAATATTACTAAAATTAATGAAATCATGTATTGTATTATATTATATTATATTATTATATATTTTTTTATATTTAATTAATATAAAATTTATTGAATAAATATTATTTTTATTTAAATATTATTTATTTAATTTATATATAATGAAAAGATTTTTAAAATTTAAGTTTTATTTAAAATAATAAAAATATAAAAATTTTTTTGTTGTAAAATATTTATTTATAAAAAATATTAATTAAAATTTTGAATAATCTCAATGAAAAAAAATCATAAAAATTTAAAATGAACAAAAGTTTGAAATAAAGTCGGCCTATGACATTGATCAATTGGAAAATAAAAAAAGAAAAATAAATAAAAAATAAAAAATTTGAGTCACTCAATTAGACTTGTGGCGTCAATTAATCGGATAAAAAAATTATAAAAAAATCAACTTTTAACAATTAGTTTATTATGTTCATTTATAAAAAGGTAGTAAAATTTCTTGTAGAATGTAGGAAAAGTATGACAAAATAGAAAACTATATTAGGGGTTTTAAATTAAATTTAATGATAGATCAAAGAAAAAAAATTAAAATTGTAAAAAGAAAATAAGTACTTAAGTTAAAATTGTAAAAAAAAAAAAGTAAGTGTATTCTAATAAAAATAATATAGTATGACTCTTTAAATAGTGAAAAATTATAAATTCTCATAAAAATTTTACAAAATTTTTATTTTAATTTATATAAAAATAATTTATATAAAAAATTGTATTCACTTTGTTAAAAAAGAAAAAATTAATAAAATTAAATTCTTAAATTTTTAAATTAAATTAAATTGTTATGTATTATTATATATACTATTATTTTATTTTTATTTATTTATTTTAAATTATTTATATTATTGATATTTTATTTTTTATTTATTATTTGTTATTATTATTATTCAAAATTAAAATTTAATACCAATTCAACAATTAAATTGAATTAATTCAGTTGATATTTCTCTTTGATTATCCTTTGGACCAACATATATAATTCTCTTCTTCTCTAAAGCGGCTAACTGGTACAAATTGCAATTTTGATTTATTTCTTCAATGTTTGGATTGGACTGAATGAGCAATGATTCAATCGTATTGAGATTGGCATTGACTCTAAAATTAAAATTCTTGTGTTCTACGCAATTTTAATTTTAAGTAATTTAATTATAATCATTAATTTTGATTGATTGTAGTTTTCATATCTTTTTATATAAAACAATTATGGTTATAATTCATCTGTGTCCACTCGTGTCCAATTTTTTCGTACATGTAACGTTTTCGAAGCAATTTAACTAAAAAAAAAAAAATTAGGAATTGGATTTGGAAAGCAACATCAGCCCAGTATGGTTAGCTAAACAAGGGAATTGAACAGCAATTTTATATAATTGAATTTTAATTATGGGTTACAATTGATTATTTTTATTTTGTATTGACATTTTTGTTAATAAATGTTAAATTTATTGTAATTAATAATTAAAATTCAATTATGCAAAGTCATTTTTAATTTATGCATTGGATGTGTGTAACAGAAAACGCAAATAACGTCTCTCTTTTATAATAACTAAGCTATTTATTTTTAAATTTTTTTTTTTTTTGTGAGCAGAATAACTAAGCTATAATTGTCGCCATTAAGTTGTCCGACCAAATTCTAACGTTTTGATGAATAATTTTACAAGAAAATAATAATGGATTTTTTTTTTCTTTTTGTTTCCTACGTTGTTAGATTTTAAACCTATATAACGATATTGGCACCAACTATCTAGCACTGAAAATGGTCGAGATTCTCACAAGTATAATCTCCTGATTTTTGAATATCACAGTGATGGAGTCATGGTAATAACGCTGTCCTCTGGAGTCTCCCATGCACATCTTGATGTTGTTTTGCACATCTGCAATCCTCATGTTTCCAAATTCTCGAGGTATCTCGTGGGCGAAAGACCATCGAAGGCGCTTTGTGAGAGGTCTAAGATTCTCAACTTTGGAAACGGATTCCTAAATACTGGAACGCCAATAGTACAGTGGAACTGATTTGACCGTAAGACAAGAACTTGGAGGCTTGGAAGAGATTCCAACCAATAAGGAAAACCATCCCTAATTCTGTTCTTCCCAAGATCAAGAACTTCCAGCTGTTCACAAAGAATGAGAGAAGGTGGCAATGGCCCTTCAAATAAATCGTCATTCAAGTCCAAATTTCTAAAAATATTGGCCCTTGAAAAGTTTAAAAGGGATGTGCCCACGGAAGCTACTCATTTGCAAACCCAACAGAGATAAGGTACGGCTGAAGTTCCCCAAACACCCTGGAAGCTAGCCTGTCCCTTGACAAATCCAACATTTCGAGACGAACGAACGAGATTACAGATTGAAGATGGGATTTCTCCGGTCAATTTGTTGACCGTCAAAAATAAAAGTCCCTGTTGAATTTGATGGGACAGAAAGCGAACCTTGAGTCAAGTTGGAACTAAGGTTAAAGGCTGCCTAGGTTTATTATTGGCAGATTCACCATTTGAATAAAATTGCGAGAAAGATTTTGATAATTGGATGCTCTTATGGCAGCATTTCTCATGTTTGTCATCCGTGTAAGACCATTGCCCAAAAGATTAAGCCTTCCGAGAGATTCGAGCTTTGATATCAGATTAAAACCCAGATCTAGACTTGAATTCACGGATTTGCCCTGCGAGCTGGTTTCTCCCAAGTACTACCGTCGTCAAAGATGGTACAAAAGTATACCCATATGGTATAAATTATAAGTTTATTATTATTATTTTTTAACAATGTTACCTTTTTTTTTTATATAGTACTTAACACGCAGAAAAAAAAAAAGGAGAGAAAAAGAAAAAGAGTAACGTAGTTAAAATAAAATATATAAAAAAAAAAAAACCAATAGGCCAATAGGCCTATTTGAAGATCACGACATTCCTATGAGCCAATAGGCCTAGGGTAGGCATTTCTTGAAGCATGCGCCCATTAATCCAAGTGAAAGCAACGAGGCGTGGAGAGTGAATGGAGAGGCATTCAGAAGTATCCAACAAGACAGCCGAAGATTGTGCATCGATATCACTGAACTCTATTCTCTTCTATGCCACCATCATCCAACAAGTCGACGACAAAAGGGAAACTACAAGAAAAGTTGTATTATGGAGATACTGAAAATGGACATGATTTTAACACGACTTCAACTTATTCAAATATAACTATTAATTACTGTACATGAAAACACACGAAAATTGTAACTAAATGTTATGATTACATATTTGTGAGTTTGTATTTCTATCCCTCTCTATTTTTTTTTTTTTGTTCTTTCTAATATTCTCGACAGGGGAAAGGATGACAGGCAAGTGCATTCCTGGATAGGAGAGCCATTGGTGGGCTAACCTAACACAGTTAAAAGGAGAATGCTTAAAGCTTAAAATGATGAGATCCCTCCAAATGAGGCGCCATCTTCTCCAAAGCCAAAGTGGGTTATGGAGACAAGCAGACAGTATCAACCATCCTTTTTTTCCCTTCCAAAAACTACCATCTGCCTTCATTCGGACTTCTGTTGCAGCACTTTTCTGTTTGAGAAATCCTTTAACCTCAATCCAGATCCATCAAACTACTCCGCTCTTTCTCTGTTTCTCTCTTTTATCATTTTGGACGGTGTTTTGAGCCCAAGAAATTTACCACAATAAAGCATCATAATGATCATAAAAAGTAGCGCGATTCTCCATTAATGTGACGCTCTAATGTGATCTCGGAGGTTTGACATTCTAACCGGAAAAACAATCTTTTATAAAAATACGAGCAAAATTACATACATGTCCTTGCATAACATAGCGTAGAAGTCTCATGAATTGAAATGTGTGTGTTTTTTTTTAATTTTTTTCGGTATTTAATTGGTTGGTTTTAGAAAAGTAAAATATAGACAGAAGGCCTACAACATGGCACGTTAGGGGCGAGCTTTAGCTACTCGAGATCTTCCTTCATTCTACAAAGCACTATCAAGTTAATGAAACAAGGAATGGAAATGGACTATTCAATTTGCTATTATATCATCCAACACAAGAGGTTACACATGAAACCATGCTGAGATCGAAACGTCACCAACAAATAAGCACCCCCAGAACAGCAGGGGATGAAGATTGACGAGAAACAAAAGGGCCAGCAGAATCAAACGGAAAATTGAACATCATAATAGCATATAAGGGGAACCAAGCCAATCCACGTCAGTCT
>CM034051.1:0-90934 GCA_019804595.1 Bruguiera parviflora
TGTTTAATCTCAGAGATAAGAGTAGGTTTTGGAGTGAGGCTGTTATTCGCAGTGGTATGGCTGTATTAAGATTATCTGCACTTAATTTAGGCTCAAAACGGTTGATCATGGACTGAATTTACTTTGATGTATCAGATTTTGATGATTTGGAATCTTCCATTGCTGGGAAAATGGGGGCCCACAATTACACCAATGCAGGCATATCTTCCAAATTCATTCTATTTGTTTATTTTGCCCTTGAATTATAAGAAAAAAAAATGAAACTCAGAAATTGATGATTCCTGTGGCAAAGATATTCTTGATTTGTAGGATTATATTATTTGTTCTCATCTGGCCTTATTGTTTTGGCATATCACTTCTGTCAGCTCTCTGTTGGTAATTAAATGTCTGAAACTTTGTTTTAAGTTTTGTTGTAAAATTAGTAACTGTCTTAGCTTCTGCTCAGACACCAATATTCCCCACGTCAAAAATTTCTATTTATTTGGCAAAGGTAAGGGCCTGTGGTTCCTTTTAGTTAGATATTATATTTAGATTTTTCAGTTATCCTTATTTAGATTTTTTTTTTTTCTTTTGGCTACTAATTCTAGATTTACGAATTCTGTCTGCACACAAATCTTTTTCAAGTCTCCTAGTGAATTGAAATAATGATTGATCTTTATGTAGGCAGGCATGGTTATATGAAGTATTTGTTGGATTTCAGTCAATGTATATGGATGATAATGTTTGTTAAGGGAGGAGAAGGATTTATTTTCTTGATAACTTCATTTTTTGGGTACTTACATTAGTTATAATTCAAAGTCTCTTTTTACAAATAGGGCCATTGCTAAGTGCATAAGTTTGCTTTGTAATTTTTTGAAAACTTGTGGCCATTCATTGAAAAGGAAAAAAAAGAAGACTGTTAACCAGCTTCATAAACACTTCAGGCAATGTTGCAAATTATCTAATGCTCCAAGAAGTGGATTCTATGTACCTTCCAGTCCCTGTAAATTTCATTTTCATAGGATTTGAAGGAAAAGGGAGCCAAGGTAAATGACTTACACCATCTATCATCTTAGATTGTACTGGCTTATCTTAGTTTTTTGTTAATTTTCGATGGCTATGTTAGAGGTCTGACGGATTGACTTATAGCTTCTGCTTATTTGTTATATTTAGAATTTAAGCTTCATCCAGAAGAACTGGAGCGCTGGTTTACAAAGATTGATCATATTTTCGAACACACGCGAGTCCCACCAATTGGAGAAGTTCTCACCCCATTTTATAAAATTAGTGTAGATAAAGAGCAGCGTCACCATCTTCCTATCATCAGTCCTATAAACTACAAGTTTGTCTCCTTTTATTGAGTTCTCTTTTAGTCTCTCTCATAATATGATTGTCCATTTAAAAATTTGACAGCATGAAATAATCTCAATCTTCTGGTGATCATTGGCTGTGCAGTTTTTCTGTTCATGCTGTTCAGATGGGTGAAAAGGTCACATCTATCTTTGAGCGTGCCATCAATGTTTTAGCTCGTAAGGACGATGTGTTTGGTGATAGGTGAATTACGTCCTCACTCTCTCTCTCTCTCTCTTGCACATGTCTGTGCACACACATACACACATGCATGCATACATTCACATGATGGTCCATTTGCACAAGCCCACACATCCAAGTTCTGAGATAAGATTTTTTCTGCCTGTACCTTGGCAATAGACATTTGACTTCTATACAAAAGTTACATATGCTTCATGGTCATTGGGAGCTGTTATAAAATTGCAGTGAAATAAAAAGAAGTTGGGCTGAGATGATTGTCAACTTTTTTGCAACAATGCTGCTAGCATATGGTTTTCTTATTTTTCAGGCAGGAAAAGGTCATTGTTAAGTTCACAATAAGTATTTTGATTCCCATTTGGATACTTATTTTATGATTGGGGTCCTGATCAGGGGCTATGAAGTTTTTAGTTGCTCCACAAGATTGTACTTCCTTTGAGTCCTTGCTACATGTAGTTTAAATTTCACAGACCCTGGGAAAGGATCTTCTGTGAGATTATGCCGTTCATTGGATATTCATTCAGAACAGGCCTTAAGCTCTTAATGGCAATCAGCTTCAGAACATCCTTATACTCTTTATGTATTTCTCGAGTATTTTGCATGCTGTGTTTGGTAACATCTTGGCTTTCCCACAGGGATGATTCCTTTTGGCAAGTGGATCTTGACATGATGGATGTTGTTTTCACTAGCCTTGTTGAATATCTTCAACTTGAAAATGCCTACAACATTTTCATTCTGAATCCTAAGAATAGTGTAAAGGGAGCCAAGTATGGGTACAGGTGTGT
Source organism: Bruguiera parviflora (assembly GCA_019804595.1). Lineage (NCBI taxonomy): Eukaryota > Viridiplantae > Streptophyta > Magnoliopsida > Malpighiales > Rhizophoraceae > Bruguiera > Bruguiera parviflora. Next base: position 2,313 of record CM034051.1, read on the forward strand.
ATTCTTCTGGTAATATTTGTGTGCCTGGTGTATATGCATATACTTTATCTATATTATACTTGATTATCAGAATGTTAAGAAGTAAGAGGACAAGCAGATTATCAAACAGCCAATGAACATGTGACATAACAAACAGAAAGCCAAGATCCCAGCATTTTTTTCTTGGATAATTTGATGCTGTTTTCATAAGAAACTGATGCCTTCTGAATTGTATCTTACTTCAGTTTGTGAGATAGTGTCATGTTGGTTAGAAGTTGGAATTTTGTAGAATCAAACTTATTTGTTGGTTCTGTTCACACTTTTTCTCATATGAGTCTTATGCAAGACTATATTTACTTTTGCAATCTTCTGTTTTTCATTTTGTTTTGGAATGGCAGGAGAGGCTTGTCAGAGCCAGAAATAAATTTTCTCAAAGAGGTATTTTTCTGTCACTTTTAGTTTAAGGTTATCTCTCCTGCTATTGTTGTTCACGAGTGATGTAGCTTGTTGGGTTCAATTATGATTTTGCATTTATTTAGGTGACAATATTACTCTTACTGAATTTTCTTGTTAATGATCTCCTATTTGATATATTGCTGGTTGATTCTTGTTGTTGTTGTGGTTTCTTATTATCATCACCATTGTTTACATTAATCCTATTAGAGATAACAATTTCATGGTTCTTGCTTATTTTAAGAACCAGCTAGGGAAGTCTTTTATTTGTTGTTTCATTTCTTGATCTCTACGACTTGTTCAGAATAAGAATCTGCAAACAAAAATCCTTCAGTCAGGAAGCATTCCAGAAAGTGTCCTTGGTATGGAAATTTCCTAAGTGTTCCATTTTGTTTTCTTTTGAAGTAATTGTAAATTTTGCTCCTTTTTTTGAACTGATCTGCAGCACTTGATAAGATTAGAAGGCCCTTATATGAAAAGCATCCCATGACAAAGTTTGCCTGGACAATAACTGAAGATACAGATACGGTTAGTACGCTTAACTTGAAATCTTAAATTGTATTTCATATGGTAATTTGTCTACATAAAACTTCTTACCTTTTTTATATTAATTTTCTGAATCTAGTGGATATTAGCTTTGAATGAGAGTTACAGACTGTTGAAACTCCTTTTGGAAATCAAGTTTCATGTCACATTGAAGATGTAGTGATCAAAGAGGGATTAACTTGAATCTATCTGTTGCTTTCACATGAGATACATGCTGGCATGTTGCCTTTAGCATGCATCAAATGTTCTTTATCAATGAACTGATGATGTAGCTGATGTTTAACATTCATGTATATATTCTACACACTTATTAGGTAATAAGCAAATCACTGATATTTGACAATTGGAATGTTTATTCTCCTTTTGAGTGTTAAATGGTTCTACTGAGCATTCTCTCGGAGGGGCCTATTATCCAGCAAATCTTATTTACTAATGGCAGTATAGTACTATCATTATCTTCAAATTTGCATGGTGAATGCTATAGATGATTGCATGGCAATAAGTAATACAATAGTCAAGGAGCAATTTGCATATTCTTTTGGTTGTAGATATCACAATCTTCTCTTTTAGTTGTCCTATGGTTGTCCATAGATGAGAGAGATGCATGTAAATTCCTAAAACACTGGAACAGATTTTAGCAACAAATCACTATCTTATTGGTAACAAAAATGTGAATAATTGCAGGCAGAATGGTACAATAGTTGTATGGATGCACTGAATAACATTGAGAAGTTATACCAAGGAAAGGACACTACTGATATCATACAGAGCAAAGTTCTACAGGTATTGCTTTCTGTAGAACATGCACCCAGTGCAATTCTTTGGCATAGACTATATAATTCATGAATGAAGATCAAATTGCACTGACTTTGTTTCTGTCTCTGTCAGCTATTAAAAGGGAAGAATGAAGATATGAGGCTTCTTCTGGAAAAAGAGTTAAAATCCGGGGACTTCATTGATTTCCATGAAGAATGTCTTACAGATGCTTGGATCGGAAAGGACAGGTGTCAATATGTTTCGCACTGATGAATGTGTATGCACATAATATAGGGCTTAGGTGATGACATTATCTGTATCAGGTGGGCATTCATTGATTTAACTGCTGGCCCTTTCTCCTGGGGTCCTGCTGTTGGTGGAGAAGGTGTGCGCACAGAATTTAGTCTGCCTAATGTAGAAAAAACCATTGGTGCTGTTGCAGGTATCCAAGATAATTTCTCTTTCATCAATCCCTTCGATGTTTTGATATCCTTGTTTGTTCCATCTGACTCAATTATGATACAATGTTTCTCCTGCTGGTGTGAGTTTCCCCAGTTTTTGTGGTGATCAATATTATGCATGTTTCTGTGTTTGGTTTGAATGTTGTGGTTTAGGATCATTCACTTGTTTCTTTTGCCATATGAGATGGATCTGTCTTGCCTTTTTAAAAGGAACAGCATGGGCTCGGTTCTGGAGCTTAAACTTTCCATTATCTGCTTCTTCCCAATTGTTCTTTCATTCTGGCTTAAAAAATAACTTTTATCTTGATTTTCAAGTCACTTAAGTTCCAAACTTTTGGAGTTGATTTTTAGGGGAGAGCTAACTATCTTGTCTAATGGATTTTCCAGCTTTTACACTCCTGATATGCTTGCCCTCTTTTGGTTGCATCCAGAAATTTCAGAGAATGAAGCTGAAGATCGCCTCCAAGAAGCCATTCAGGAAAAATTTGCAGTATTTGGTGATGTATAGATCCATTGGTGAAACAAGAAGTGATTGATTTTGTTATCTTCTTTTGCTTCATTTTACTTTAAACAAGTGTGAATTGCTTGTTTGGAAAAATTATGACTTAATTCTGTAAGGCTTTAAGTTGATCATTGCTTGTTGGCACATAATCTTTTATGAGTGCTTTGATATACAAGTATTTGATACCTGAGGCTAATGGCCTTTCTGGTAAACCTAGTGTTGTGGAATATTGATCATTGTTTGGCTGCTTCTTCAATGTAGCAGGCACCCTTTAGGAGATTTTAGTGTGGGCTACCACTAGTGTTGAGTGTGGTTGAGTCTACTTTGATAAATTATTGGTAGCCAGTCAGCTATTCTTTCTGATATTTCTGTAGTCTCCTATTTTAATTAATGTACATTTCAATATCACAGAAAGATCATCAGGCGATTGATATTTTACTTGCGGAGATTGATATCTACGAACTTTTTGCCTTTAAACACTGCAAGGGAAGGAAAGTAAAGCTGGCTCTTTGTGAAGGTAGCATCTTGTTTTCTTGTTTTTGTAGATTGTAAGGGCACTTCATAAGTTCACTTACAACCACAAGTTTATTCTCTTGTAATCTGCAAGTACTTTAGGTCTATTTGCCATTCACTCAGTAATCTATTACTCTGTGTTTTAACTAGTAGAGTTTTTGTTATTGTATAGACAACTTTCAGTGTGGCACATTTGTTTTCACAAGTAATAATGTGAATCTGGGTTTGAAAATTTACCATAAACTTCAATGTGATGATTTCAGAGCTTGAAGAGAGAATGCGGGATCTGAAAAATGAGCTCCATTCTCTTGAAGGTGAAGCATATGATGAAAGTCATAAGAGGAAGGCCATAGAAGCATTAAAAAGAATGGAGAATTGGAATCTTTTCAGTGATACTCATGAGGTACATGTCAATGAGAGTAAATGAGTATAAGATTTCATTTGGTCTGAGCAATTAATAGAAAACTAGATGTTCATCTCTTGCCATTAGGGTGGAAAAAAGAAAAGGCATTTACCCAGAAATCCTGATAATTGGGAAAGCTACAAACATTATGACTGCATCCAAATTTCCTGGCCCTTCTGGTTGATTTGAGCAGAGTCGAATTATTTTGTGAAACTAACAAATTCAGTCTTCTAGTGAAAACATGATATAGGTTTAAGAAATTTCATCATTACCATGGCCGTCATCATCATGTTTGTTTCAATAATTACTATCACCGTTGTTCGGTCAAAAGGGTTTGTAATGTTGGAGGTTTTTTTAACAATGTCTGCTAGACAGCAAATAGTTGGTGAGAATTACCTCTTAGGGTTTTATTGGTGGCTAAAATAATTTTGTGGGTTTGCTAAAAAGGATTTTTCCCTCGCTTAATACTTTTTTTGTTTTTTTTGTGTCCGTTACATTGCAGTTAAGTGAGCTCATACTTTAATGAGAAAGTTGAATTTTGTTTGCATGTCAATGTTTTCTAGCAGGATTTTCAAAACTACACAATTGCACGGGATACTTTTCTTGCACATTTAGGTGCAACACTTTGGGGGTCCTTGAGACACATAATATCACCTTCAATTGCTGACGGGGCATTCCACTATTATGAGAAGATATCCTTCCAGCTATTTTTTATTACACAGGAGGTGTGTCATACGCCACTTCTAAGTAAGCTTTTCTGGCAACACAAACCTATTTAACCATTTGTTTACTAATGCAGAAAATCAGGCACATTAAACAACTACCTGTGGACCTCAATGCTCTCACAGATGGACTTTCTTCTTTGTTGTTACCTTCACAAAGGGCTATGTTCAGTAAGAAACTGTATGTCTTTTGAATTTTTATTACTGCTTCTAAGAAGTCAATGTCCTAATGTGTCCTTGTGCATTTCATTTTGATAATTTTTATTACTGTATATCTTTTGAATTTTTATTACTGCTTATCAGAAACTGTTGTTACTTGTTGGGAAAATATTTTGTATGATTCGCATCATGTTTAATTTTGTTTTGTTAAAACTAGAAGCTGTTCCTTCGATATTTATTTATATGGTTAAGCTCTAGGATTTTCTCTCACATTATCTCACGTATCTGGTGAGCTTCCTGCAGGATGCCACTTTCAGAGGACCCTGCTTTAGCTATGGGCTTTTCAGTGGCACGACGAGCAGCGGCTGTCCCACTGTTGCTTGTTAATGGGACCTATCGGAAAACAGTACGGTCATACCTTGATTCCGTTATACTTCAGAATCAGTTGCAGAGGCTGAATGACCATGGTTCTCTCAAAGGTCATCTATCTCCTTGCATTGCTTTCCTCTTCTTTAATTTCTTTTTGCCATAAAGGCAATTCCTATTTATTCAACAATGACAAAAATGCTAACACTTTTTTTGTCAGGACAATTGTATTGTAAGATATATATTCACCTTATTGCTCTTTTAAATGTTCTCCATTTTGTGGAACTTGGGCAGTCTTTATTTTTGTAGCAAAATCATATTAAAAGTAGATAGACATGTCATCTAGGACATGTGTGCTGTGGTTTTTGCTAATCATTGATATTATAGTTGGGGACCCAAGAACTGTAGCTTGTGAAATGGGTTACTTGTGTTGATCTGCATTTTTGACTTAAGAAAAAGCGTATCGCTTAATGTGCAGAAAATCACTATCATATGTGCCAAGAAAAGGGGCAATCTTTCGCATAGCTCCACAATAAAAGAAAAAAAAAAAAGATTGAAACATGAGAACCCTATAATAAGGTCCTCATGTGATCAATCAAATCCATGCACAAGGAGCTGAAAGTTTCTATCTTTTTCTAAGTCCATGATTCTAACAAGGTCATAAATTGATGGCATTTCTTCCAACCCTTCCATGCTCTTGTGGATTGTGGCTGGCATTTCCATTGGTTTTCACTGTACCCTAATGGTATTCACTTGCATAGAGTACAAGTGTTTAATTGCATGCTATCTTTCAGGAGTTATAAGGATGTAGGATTCCTAAGGATGTAGCTATACTTTACCAATTAGAGTAAGGTTGGATGCCAATATAAGTGGATGAAAACATCATATCATTTAGTGTAAAGACATCTTTGTTTGGACAATTGATTATAAAAGGGAAGATTTCCAAAAGATTATCAATTATAAATTGTTTACAAAATTAGATGTTATCAGTGGAATGGAGTTCGTTCCTTAGGGAACTTTCAAGTGTAGTGGATAATGAAAAGAAGGATATCCAGTTCAGAGGGTGCTATAGAGTATTGGTTTGAGATCCTTGATGTTATGATTGTGATTGGATTTGTAGACTGTGTTGGGATGTGCAGGCTAGGACCTCTGCTTATGAAAAGTGTCTTCTGTCATTATCAAACATAGATTAGCAGGATGATAGGTCAGCTGAGTTGTAAGTCATGTGGTCACCTCTCCAAGGTCCAAGCTTTCTGAGTTGTGTATTCTCCTCCTCCTCCTCCTCCTCCTCCTCTTCCTCCTGCTGCTGCTACTTATTATTATTATTGACTTGTAAAGTGGCATTCACATTTTTCATCTCAGGATTTCTTTGTTGTATTTAGAAAGCTTTGTTATTGACCTGTCACAAATAGCATTCAGATTTTTTCATCTTTCACACCATGAGTAATGCAGGATCACATGCCCATAGTAGATCTACACTGGAAGTTCCTATCTTCTGGTTCCTTCATGGCGAACCCTTGTTAGTTGACAAGCATTATCAAGCGAAAGCACTCTCTGATATGGTCATTGTTGTTCAGTCAGAGCCATCATCTTGGGAAAGCCATCTGCAGTGCAATGGGCGATCTCTTTTGTGGGACTTGAGGTTAGCATTATGCTCATCTTATTTTTAGTTTTGGTTGGTTGATTATTAAGCCAGTTAGTGAAATCTCCAAAGGATGCGTAATTAGCATTTTAGATGGTGCAGCTGCCTGTCTTCAGACTGTTTAGAATTTATAATCTGTTTTGGTTGGCTACCTTTGAACTTTTTCTTCCCCGTCTCGTCTTTTCTTAGGATTCGCTCTAAAGCTTCTCAGTGATCTTATGTCTTCATTTGTTTTGTCTAATTTTGTTTTGGTTGCTTTCCCTTTGGAAACTTGTGTGTACTTGCACTGACTTTAAAGATACCTGCGGGCATTTATCCTTTTTCATATTTATGAGTTTCAGTTTACAGAATAAATGGAAAGGAATTCAGGAAATAGTTGCCTAAGAAAATGAACAACAGTACAAAAAAGGAGTCTCAATCTTAACATGCTGGAAACTCTAATTTTATATTCTGTTGCTGAATTTGGAAACTTGAGTAATATATTGTTTTGCTCCTCATTTTCCCCTTTGCAGGAGGCCCATTAAAGCTGCACTAGCTGCTGTGTCTGAGCATCTGGCTGGTTTACTTCCCCTTCATCTTGTTTACAGCCATGCCCATGAAACTGCCATTGAGGTATTAGGCATTAGAATCTGAATTGCTTGCTGCAGTTCTGCATTATGTCATGAAGTCAGTCTGAAAACAGTGGTGCAAAATTACACGTGTGAAGAAAACTTTTTTAGTAATTCATCTTGTTTAGGTGACTGATAAAATTCTGTGAGAACATGACATCTAATCTTTACTAACCTTCCAGTCTCAAGGCAGTTCTTGAATTTGTTTGTTGCTTTGAGCCTTAGTGTAAGCAGTCTAGCAACATCATATAATTTAGGAGCTTGTCATTATTTAGTTTAAATTAGGTGCCAAGATATTTGTGTAAAGTAATGTGTGCACAACCAGCACAACCAGGCATATGGATATGTGTAGACACATGCTACAGACTTAGTTTATGTGTCCTAGTGGGTGTTGGGTGGGGGGTTGCTTAATCTAATTATTAACACATTCTCATAAAATAGTCGCCTCTTCCATTTCCAGTTGCAATGCCTAAAAAATTTGTGGGGATGCAGAGGAGGATTTCTTGAGAGGTAAATGGAGAAAAGGTAAACAGTTTTTAAGGTGGAACTTTATTGCTTCTCTGATTGAAGGTGGCTTGGGATTGTAAGTGTCATACTTTTCAACAAACTCTGATTAGGAAGTGGCTTTGGAGATCTTAAGTAGAACAGTTAAAATTTTGGAGAATAGCTATTGGAGCAAACTTTGGCTTCCTCATAATGAATGGATCAAGCACTTTAATAGATTTCTCATCATTCACGCTTTGGGGGGTGAATCTTCTTACCCTGTGTTTGAGCATCCAGATTTCTGTCTGATTGTGGACAGTCCAATGCTCACTAGGATAAAGCTTTCGTCCTGAAAAAGTGGAAGCATTATTTGAGACCCAAAGTAAAAGACTAATATCCATGATTTGCAGTTAGGGTAATTTGGGATTGTTTATGTATCTCAGCTCAATATAGCCTACCATATGGAAGAGGAGAGGGTAAACTGTTCTTTTGAGGAGCCATGTAGAAATTAAGAGTTCCCTAGGTCTCTTTTTGCTTTATGGGAAGTGGCTTGGGCTAGAATTTTTGTAGACCATTCAAAATTTGGAGGAAAATGATAGTGAATACCTGTTTTTTATGCAAGAGTTAATACTTGGTAAGTCAACTTTGGCTTAATTTGGGATTGGTTGGGGGCCTTATGGGACATTTTGTCCATCGTGATTGGGGTTTCATTGGCTCATGCTGAGGATTTTGAGGAAGAACTTGTAGTGTAGTGAAGTCATGTGGAGCAAGGATGAGGGCTATCACACCACTGCCTCCCAGGGATGTCATACCCTTGGTTGTTTTGAGTGATAATTTGGTAAGAAGGCAAATCTTTGGGAACACAGAAAATCCTTTGAAGTCTCTTGTTAGCAAAATGGAAATGTATCAACACATTTTGATGTGAGGGTGTTGTTCTACAATTAACATTCAGCTTGTTCTGCTGTAGAGCTTTAATGCTAGTGTGTGTGTTTGTTTCTCTTGTGTGTGTATGTTGGGGGGGGGGTTAAATAAGTGCATATGCATCCTATTTGTGCATACTGTGATGCATTAATGTGTGTTTGACTTGCTTACTCATAGAATGCATTAGTGGACTCTGCATCTTGGGGCACAGTAATTAAAATTTCATGGTTGCATGCTTGTAACAGGACTGGATATGGTCAGTGGGATGCAATCCTTTTTCTATCACTTCACAAGGCTGGCAATTATCACAGTTTCAGTCTGATATAATTGCTCGGAGCTACATCATCACAACACTGGAGGAGTCCACTCAATTGGTCAATTCAGCTGTACGCCGTTTGGCAGTGGAGCGTACATGTATCCAACCATTTTTTTTGTTGCAAATGGTCAGATGTTTTGTACTTAAATTCATTTAAATGCTGTGAGAATGAGTTTGAAACCATTAAGCAACTTTTGCTAAATCTTGTTTAGTCCAGGCAGACCACCTAGTTGGTACTTACCCACAACTGCATGTTGTTAATTTGGATTCCATAGTCACATCTATGCTGACTGCTCTTAATATAATGATATAAGAAGAAAAGGTTCATGTGGACATGTTGGATTACTTTGGGCCTATACAATTAACTCAAGTTGAGAAGTTTCTTCTGGCTGTTCTCATAGAATAAGTTTCTAGCTGCATGAATAGAAATAGGATTTTGGAACCTTTTTAAATTTTGACTCCAATATTCTCTCAGTTAATGATTTTGCTTATATTAAACATAGAAAGTTTAGTACCTGTATTTATTGTCATAGTTGGAAAGGCTTAACAAGAACTAGCTGAAAAGACATTCAGACTCTTCCACTCTGAGGAGCGAGAACTCATCAATAAGTATAATTATGTTGTTAGCCTATGGAGAAGAGTGAGTATATCTATGTATCTTTTCTAACTATGTCAATTCCAGTTTTTCAATTAGTACAGGTAATATTTTTCTAATCATTGTGGTTAATATTTTAATGCTTTTCAGATTTCATCTATGACTGGAGAATTGCGCCATGTTGATGCTATGAGGCTTCTGTACACCTTAGAGGATGCATCGAAGGGGTTAGTTACTTTGTTGCCATTGTTTATCATTTATAATAATAGCAAATTAAGTTGGTTTTGTAAGGTCTTGTGCCTTTATTATGGTATACATGCTGAGATCATGTGCTTGCATGAATTGTTGAGGCTTAAGAGTCAGACTTCTCAAGTTGCAAATCTTGAGAATTGCTATGTTATGGTTCACATGGACTTGGAGCTAAATATTGCATACCATCTCAGGGGTTAACTTGATGGAAAAATCTTTCTGTTAAGTTGTTTTGTGATTTAATGCAGAATATGGAGAAAAAAAAATTGTAAGCAAGACAATCATTTGAATAATTGGAATTCTGAAATGGTGCCTATAGATGTTAGCCAGCACTTTTTTAGGCCCAAATTTGTCAGATTACCTAAATGGATCTATGATCATACTTACTTTTTAATAGTGGAAACCTAAAAGAGAAGTCTCTTTCTCCTGGCTACATACTGGAATTATTAATCCCATGTTTACTTGAATTTAGGGATCCCTCGGGATCCTGTAGAATTCATGGATTTTGTAAAGCTATCAACCAGTTTTTGACTTGAGAACTACCTCACTATAAATTTATGTTTAGAGGATACAACAATAAATTCTTAATCTCAAATTTAATTTGGGTTCATTTCATGAATTTTTTTTCTTTATTTTATTTTATTATGAATTAAGTTGTGTGTGAGATCTAGTTATTCTAAATTCTTTTTAACCAAAATTTTTTAAGTCAATTTAGGTTGTTCTCTCCTTATCCCCTCGTCATCCTCTCTTGGTCACCCCGCTTAATTGTAGCACTTGTAGGTTTACATTGGACATGTTCAAACCAATGCAAATGCCACTACCTTGGCTTATCTCCAATTAGTGTTGCACTTACTTTACTATGAATATTCTTATTTCTTATTTGGTCATTCCTAAGTATTCTGATCTCCATTGCACTTTTTTATTTTTTTTGGCTAAGTTGAATCTTGACTATCCAACACTCATTAACGTGCAACATCCCTGGCATAATTGTTGTTTGATAGAAATTACCTTCAACTTAATATAACTTTATGGTCACACAAAACTCTTATTGCACATCTCCATTTTATTCATCTAGTGCTAATCTTATGAAGAATGTCCTCCCCTATATTTTCATTCCCTGAACAATAGAGTTTAAGTAAGAAAATTATTTGCACTGAAAAACTTTTGCCCTACCTAGTCTAATAGTGTCTCTTACTACTCTTCTAGTACAGTGAAAATTGTAATGCATATGTTTTGTATTTGTGCAATTCAACCTAAAACACTTGGATTCTAGAGTACCCTCCTTTATTCTGTTTTTCTGTAAGGTTACGATCCTTATGAAAATTATTTGAAGGAAAGAAAGGAAGCAAATATGATTTAAAAGTTGAGGAAAAAATTTAGCCTGATTGCATTGTATGTGACATCAAATTTGGTATGGAAGCATAGGTGTTTGCCACTGCTATGTAGACAAATTTATCAATATGTTTCTGCTTAATTCTAGTTTCATGCCATTAAGCATGGAGTTACATTGTTTGCTTGTTTTGATGTTTAAAATCTGTGCAAACCCTGCCTAATTTGAAGCAAACAGTCTAGAATTTGCTCGGCAGGCTGCTCTGAGAAGCTTCTTTCAGCAGTGCCTTTTGTTTATTTATTTATTTATTTATTATTTTAATCATTAACCGAAGATTTATTATAACACTTTTATGTTGTACAAGGGCTATTTGGCTCCCTATTTAATCTATTTGCCATGTGGATAAATGGAAATACAAGTTTGAAAGAATCCTGTTCTGTTGCTGTTGATTCATTATGATTTATGAACTTTTGAATGGCATTTCTCTTGCAGGTTTGCTGATCAAGTAAACGCAACCATAGCACTTCTTCACCCAATTCACTGCACAAGGGAGAGGAATTTGCATGTGGTGTTTGATGTGACAACAATTCCTGCCTTCTTAATTGTGCTGGGTGTTCTGTATATCGTTCTAAAACCATCACGACCAAAGCCTAAGATTAATTGAGAATCACTTTGAGCAGAGGTCTTGTATTGGGTACATCGAGCAGGTTTCATTGTCGGGGAACCGGGAAAGGCTGCCAAGTGCAAGCCTTGTAAAGTTTGTCTTTTAACTGAATCTCGTAGTTGTTCCCCCTTTAACTATTATTTTTCATACACCTGTTGTTTGGCTGCTTGAAAGCTGAATGATGATACACATACAGAAGTAAAGAAGAGAGCATCTTGGACTAGATGCAGTGATTTATCCCCGCACGAAAGTTCCGAAGTGGCAATTCTTGGCAAGTCCTCTGTCACACCCTATCAACAGTAGCTGATCTGTTCAAAATTATGTAACATCGGACGGTGTAATTTAGATTCTGTTTTTGTATTTGATGACGACTCGAGCTGATGGCCATAACAGAAATAGAAAAGTCCAAACCCTAAATCTTGAAGCCCTAAGCCCTGAACACAAAAGTCAAAGACAAGGCGAAAAAATCGCCAAGCGACGTTACACGGAAACATCAACAATTCAGAACTCTCCCCTCTACCATTTGAACGGTATGATCGGACTCACATTATGAGAACAGTGAAAGCCAAGCATATTCGCCGAACAAGATTCCACTGGGAAGGGATGACAATTCACGTCTCTCTCGTTATTTCTCAAATAAAAAGGTTTCAAGAACAAAAAGATGACAAATCGGTAACCAAATGATAAAATTAAAAAAAAAAAAAAAAGAAAGAAAATCATCAGAAACCATGAGTGAAAAATATCGCAGACAAATTCCTGCCTGTAAAAGAGAATGTCCGTACAGCGGCGCAATTTCTTTTCTCCTTTCTTCTCCCTTTCTTTAACCTCTTTACTGGTTTCAATTTTTTGTTTTCTAACTCTTATTATTGGTAAGAGTGCAAGAAACCAGAAGAGACCCAACAGGTAAATCGCGAGCAAAGCCTTCTTTCTCTCACACACGCACACTCTCTCTCGGGCCGGAGGATATTTATAAGGGTATTTTGGGCAAATTAAGTTCAGGGTCCTTGAGAATAAGCATTAATATGCCATAAGTACGAATATACCCTACGGCGTTATGGATGGGGTCAATTTTTAAACTGGTGGTTTGGTGCTGCAGAACTAGGTTTAAGGTTTAGGGTTTGGGGTTTGGGATTTAGGATTTTTAGAATTAGGATGTAAGGCATAAGGATTTAGGATTAAGGGTTTTAGAATTTAGAGTTTAAGGTTTATTGGGTTTAGGATTTAGAATTTAAGGATTTAAGATTTAGAGTTTAGAATTTAGAATTTAGAATTAAAGGTTTAAGGTTTAAGTTTTTAGGAGTTTAGGATTTAGGGTTAGGGTTTTTAAAGGTTAAGGTTTTAGGGTACAAGGTTAAGGGTTTAGAATTTAAGATTTAAGGTTTAGAATTAAGAGTTTTAAAATTTAGTATTTAGTTCAATCTCTTAATAAATTGTATAAATTATTTTTATTAAATAATATTGATTTTAAAAAATTGGCATTCCTCTATCCTCATCATCAATGGACAACTATTATTTATCTCACCTCATTTTAATCATCCCAACTAATGGAGTAATGTAGAGAGACACCGGAGTCAAAGTCTCTAATACCACTTGTCACAAAAATATTATTTTTTCCTTAAAAGATAACCTTTTAGACTATACAATGTCCACATTTATATAAGTCAAGATTCCATATCTTTTTATCCAATATAAGAGTCGAATCATATCCAAGGACCTACCCATTACTCTGATATGGCCGTCACATTCTCCATCGTCGAATTCATCAACATTCTCATTAGGAATCAGGGCCTTCCCACCAAATCATGTAGAATACTTAGCAGTATTGAAAGATGTTGAACCCTAAGTAAAGAGAATGCTAGCCAAGCCTCCTTCGCAGTAATATATCACAAACCATAAGCTGATTTTACATAATCAGGTAAATGGGCAACTAATACTGGACAATCGTGCAGGTTCAATGGGAGTGTCATTTAATAAGGCCTAAAATGGCATGAACGAAATATGGAAGATTATAGGAGATAGTGGAATGTTGCATTACGAGTTGTTTCCAAGGTATTTGTTTTATCTTAGAAGAGTTGATGACTAGAGATTATATTACTTATAGGTGGCAACAACCAGTCAAGTGAAATCTTATCCTAAGAGGTGAGGTTAACAAAAAATTGGGACTACAGGAACGAGAAGGCTGATCTACTCCATTAACAAAGACATTGGCTTCAACGGGTAAGGATGGTTTCTTAGCCCCCTAATTCCCTAAATAAGGAAATGCAAGTATTGGTGATGTTTTATACTAATGCTTGGCATAGAGTTTACGTAAGTCGGGTGCATTAAAGAAAATAAGGCAGCTACAGGGAAGGGTCAATGTGCAAAGAAATAAAGCTAAAAGAGACAAAATGCAGGTTTTGGCATTAACACCATGCAAGGATGCTTGTGTTGCGGTCAAAGGGCAACGGATTAAGGCATTGGCGCAAAAGAAAAGGGTGTTGGATCACTAGTTAGGCAACAGGTTGTGCTAGCACACTGCCAATTAAGGGAGTGATCACTCAAGCACTCCAATGTGTCTTCCTACCAGAATGCCAGATTCTTTAATACTTTTTAAAAGGGGTATGTATATCTCCCTTGAAAGGTTAGCTAAGGAATGGGTTGGCTAACAAAAGTCCCACAGGTTGGTTACAAAAATACATAAAACTAAAGCATGGGCAAGGGTCCAAGCCAACAACACAGAAGACTAGCGTATGGGCAGGGGTTTGGGCCAATAACACAATGGAAACACACAAGTTGGACAACAGAAGGGACAAGTGGTAGTGTGGTTAAAGGTTCTACCTATACACCATGAAAGGAGGAGTTCATGGGATGTAGGGCAGAATCATCGAGCCTCTATAACCTTATCTGCAGTAGAGATCATAGGAAGGGATAACTACATAAGTATGATATACTGATTCTCCTTAAAGCAAAGAGAATGTGGGTAAGCAATAAATGGATGTTGAACTAGTCCAACATGAGATGGTAAGCTTTCTATAAATGCAAACCTATGTTCTGCCTAGTTTGTAAAAGTGTTCTTAGTAGTAGGAAATACCTCACTAAGCATGATTAACTTGGCAACCAAATCATATAGCCTATATATATGTATATAAGATGTCGGTTAAGGGACACCAAAATACCAAATACTAGAGAAAGAGAAAATGTAGAGTGAGAAACACTTATAAGTCTTAGCAGTTCCTTTGTACTTTGTGAAAAGTAATAAAAGTTAGAAGGTTTTTCCATAAATGTGTTGTTGTCTCTCTATGTGTGTGAGTTGGTTAAGGCTAAGTGGGCTACTTAGTGCCAACACGAGACCAAATATTTGGGGGTAAAAGATTGGCCCTGTGACAATTGATATCAAAGTAAGTTTGATCATGAAGGGTGGATCAAGACTTGAAATGGTTCGAGAATGGGTGTCTAAGATCAAACAAGTGTTTGATGGTACCTCTAAAGAGTAAGTCCTCTCGGTCTTAGCAAGGTTGGATAAACTGGAAAAATCGATATGTCTCTTATAATCTCATTGTGGCAATCTTAATGATGCTTGGGCACAATTCTTTGACAACATAAAAGGTGATGTTGTTGTCCTAAAAAAGGTCATAGGCAATCAACCCGGTGGTGTTACCAAGTCATCTAGAAGAATAAAGGTTTATAAACCTAAGGCTTTTGAGGGAGAACAAGATGTTAAAGTAATTAAGAACTTTTTGTGGGACATGGAGCAATACTCCATGGTAATAAGGGTGCCCGAAAAAGAGAATGTGATGTTCACAAACATGTATCTCGCCAAGGACACCAAACTATGATGGCAAACAAAACTTGATGATGATGCCAACTCGGGCAGGCCTCAAATTGAGACATGGGACATACTAGAAAAGGAACTAAAGAATCAATTTTACCTTGCAATACATCGTGGGCTGTAAAGAAGTCGTTAAAAAAAATGAGGCATAGTAGCACGGTTCATGACTATGTCAAGGAATTCAACCCCTTGTTATTGGACATTTAGAATATATCAGACGAGGACAAATTGTTCAATTTTGTATCAAGATTTCAACCCTAGGCACAGATCAAGCTTCGGAGATAAGGTATGAAGGACTTACCCTTTGCAATTGCTGTTACTAATAGTTTGGTGGATTTTTAAATCAATTCCTCAAATTCTTTAAATGAAAAATTGTCTAAGGAAAAGGGCAAGAAGAAGAAAGAAAATTCTTGGGAATGCAAGTAAGGGGATAATAGTAAGGAGAAAGGCAAAACTATTGTTCTAGACCAAGGTAAGAACAAATCAAACTAAAGTTGTTTCATTTATAGTGGTCCGCATAAGGCAAGGAAGTGCCCATAGAGGGAGAAATTAAGCGCTTTGGTAACTAAAAAAGGGGACAGTGATGCTAACATAGATGATGGCAATCTTTCTTGAGTCAATCCTGTACAGTTTATTAATACAATATATGTAAAAAGTGTTTTATCACTCAATCTGATTTTTGTCAAAATTGAGTTAAGAAAGCAAAAGCTATTGGCTATGTTGGATTATGGTGTAACTCACAGCTTTATTACAAAAAGGGTGTTGGCTCACTTAGGTTGAAGGTGAGCAAAAGTAATAATCGTGTCAAAGCAGTTGACTTAACAACACGTGATATTCTGGGAACAACAAAAAGAGTTAAGATAACTCTTGGTTAGTGGATTGGTAAGTTTGATTTTTTCATAATGTTGTTAGGTAATTTTGATGTGATCCTAAGAATGAATCTATTTATGCAAGTAGAAATTGCACTAATGCCTCATTTGTATAGGTTGCTAATCATAAATGAAAAGTAATCATGTTTTATTGTTGGTGAAAAAGATCATTCTATTGGCAAAGGTAGGAAAACTTATGTTATGTTGTTTACCTTGCACATGTAACAAGGAACGAGAAAGAGAGATATGAAATACTTAGCAGTATTGAGGGATGTTGAACCTCAAGCAAAAAGAATGCTAGCTAATCCTCCTTCACAACAACATGTCACAAACTATAAGCCAATTCTGTGTGATCAAGTAAAGAAAGAGTTAGTGCTAAATAGTCATGCAAGTTCAATAGGAGTGTCATTTGATAGGGTCCAAAATGACGTGAATAAGGCAAGGAAGACTATAGGAGATGACACTCTGCATTGCGGGTTGTCTCCAAGATATGACTCTAACCTTGGAAGAGTTAATGATAAGGGTAACACTGGTTATGAATGGCAGAGACCAATCAAGTGAAATTTTACCCCAAAAGACAATGTTAGCAGAAAGTTGAGATTACAGGAATGAAAAGGCTGGTCTACTCCACCAATAAGAGTGTTGGCTTCAATGAGTGGAAGTGGTTTGTTAGCCTCCTAAGTCTCTTGATAAAGAAAGGCAAGCATTGGCAATGTCTTATGCCAATGCTTGGCATAAAGTCAACATGAGTTGGGCATATCGAAAGAAATAAGGCAATTACAAGAGAGTCAACGTGCAAGGCAACAAAGCTGGAAGAGGCAAAATATGGGCTTTTGCATAGACACTAAGCAAGGATGCATATGTTATAGTCAAGGGGCATGGGTTCGAGACAGTAACACATAAGACTGGCATACAAGTAAAAGTCTAAGCTAACAACACAATAGAAGCACACAAATTAGACAGCAAAAGGACAAGTGGTATTGTAAAAAGGTTTTGCCTATATACCATGAAAGAAAAAGTTTTTGGAATATGAGGTAAAACCACCAAATTTTTTTAACCTTATTTATAGAGATCATAAAAAATGATAACTACATGAGTGTAATATACTCACAGGTTCTCCTTAAAGTAAAAAGAACGTGGGCAAACAATAAATATAGAGTTGAACAAGTCCAACATAAGGTAATAGGCCCTCTAAAAATGCATACTCATAATTTGTCTAGATTGTAGGGAGTGTTCCTAATAATAAAGAATGTTCCATTAAATATGATTACCTTAACAATCAAGTCATGTAGCCCTCTATATATATGTGTGTGTGTGTGTGTGAGGTGTCACTCAAGAGATAGAAAGAGAAAAGAGTATAAAGAAAAACGTTTATATGATCTTAATAATTTTTTATATTTTGAGTAAAATAATAAAAATTAAAAAAATTTTCTATAGTTATACTCTAATAAATAAGTTGATCGAGCGTAAATCAATTATTTAGTATCATCACAAGACCAACACCTCCTTTTATCGGCTCCTCTTTGCTTTTGCAGATGAATATGATATAATTTCGGATCTGACTGAAAGTAACGGGAATGGATATGGTCGACGATGGATTTTAAGAAACTTTCTAGTCGAAGCTTTCTTCCCGTTTTTTTTAATATTCATCAAAGGCTGTTCCCTAATTTCCTTGAAAGCCGTCCAATCCCGTGTGCTGACACGGACGGTTTTAATGTTTTGCAAATTGTTGTAATAAATAATTTATTAATATTTATATGTTGATTATATTTATTTTAAATAAATTTTACTATTATATAATAAATTATAAAAAATCGCGAGAGAATTATATTAAAAAGAGAGTTAATATTTATTGACGTTATAACTGGTTAGTTATGCACAGCTTACTTATGCTGACAGAAGAAGAAACACTGTAAATCATAATTTTATACGACAGACGGTCGTTTTGATGTCTCCAGATGTTTTGTGTGTAGCTATTTTCTTGATATACGATTGTAATAAACACTAGACCAACTAGACTAGTATTAATCGTGAATCCATGGGCTCTGCTTAGGCCTCCCAATGTTCGCCAGAGACTTCCAAACAACGCTATTGCACTTGAACCCAGAACCAAATGCGATCTGCCAAACCCGGTCACCCCTCTTGATCCTTGCGTTTGCCTCCAAGTAAGCCAGCTCATACCATACACTACTGCTCGAGGTGTTCCCAAAACGCTCCAGAGTCTTTCTCGAGGCTTCCATGTACTCCTCCGTCAACTCTAAGTTATTCTGTATTTCGTCCAGCACCTTTTTGCTGCTTGCCAGTATGCACACATGCTCAAAAGCAAGCTTGTAGTCAGGGATGTAAGGCTTGCATGTTTTCCTCTTGAAGAGCAGATTAGTGAAGAAATGAACTTGTTCAGAAACTGGGAGGACTAGAGGGCCCATTGTGGTTATGTTGGCCTTGAGCGCATGGCCACCCACCTCAATTACATTCTTGCTAACTGACAGGCCTTGCCTTCCTTCCCCATCTTCCTCAAGATGTATGCTTCTGAAGCTACGGTCATCCATGCCTTTGTGCGTTCGAACCAGCTACACATATAGTAAAGATAGATGATATATATTCAAAATCCAAGACTACTGATTAATTATAAGGACTATGTAAAGTTAGTACCTGTTTTAGTTCATACTTAGAGCGCCACCGGTCCATGTGGTGATTGGATAGAAGAATGGCGGCAGCACCCATTCTGAAGAAACAGTTAGGAAGGAGCATGTCCATTTCGTTGCCGCTATACCATGTGTAGGTCACAACTTCAGTGCTTACCACCAGGGCGTAGGAGGCAGGATATGCATCCAGGAGGTCTTTGGCGAGGTCAATAGCTATGATCCCGGCAGCACAGCCCATTCCACCAAGATTGAAGCTGACGATATCGTGTCTGAGCTTGTACTGGTTTATGACCATTGACGAGAGCGAGGGGGTAGTGTTTAGGATTCCGCAGTTGACAACAAGAATTCCAATGTCCTTGGGCCTCAATTTTGTGGCAGCAAGAAGGTCGTCCACTGCTCCGAACATCACCATCGCTGCTTCTTCTCTACCGTCCTTGAGCGTTATTTGATAGCCAGGGCGAAAAACTGCTCTGGGAATGCACGTCTCGTCTCCGATGCCCGAACTCTTGAGTGCCCGTTGCTGAAATTCAATGGCGGCGTCATTGAATTTGCCGGATTTCCTTGCCAAGCGAATAAATTCCTCCTTCGATATCTGTATATATACATCACCAATACACAAAAAGCAATTTTTTTTTTTATTTGGCTCGTGCGTATAATTATAAGATAATAAATCATGAGTTATCATTACTAATTAATTAGCCAATATAGATATAATTACCTTGAGGCGGTCTGGAGGGCGATAACAGGCAAAATCTAGCAAATATGTAGGTCGTGGAGTAAAATGAAGAAAAATATAGACAGTCATCATCAATCCGAAGGTTGCCAGTATTGGAATAACGAAAATAGGATCACTATTATGACTAGGAGTGGGAGTACTAGGAGGGTCGCTTGTGGGTTTGGGAAAGGAGTGCTGGGGTCGCCAGTGCCATATGAATGAGACCAATAATAGTCTTCTTCTTATCTCAGCACCAGTAGTACCACAACATCCAAATAAGATGGGCATTATGAGAACGGGAAGCGATGCAGTTATTAGGAAATAAAGGGCATGGCCATGGCCATGTCCATGGCCAAGCAAGTACGAATAGCCAAGCTTCACGTATTTCAAGTTCACTGAGCTTATAAAATCGGGCAGCTTACGCCGAACTCTGACGGAGAAACTCAAAGAGCCGGCATTTGCGCCACTTGTGTCCTCTGCTCCCCCCCTGATATTATTATTTACAATTATTTCAGCCGATAGCTGCTCTTGCTCCCTTGCCATCAATTTGGATGCGTTGTCTGTCTCTTTTAGTTAGTTTAACTATGGTGACGCAAGCTAATTGTAAGGCACCACAAGAACCATCTTAATGAGGACGATATTGTGCTGGGGCCAAGCACCAACTATGATTATTATTATTATATATACTATGTAATTAATTAGTGTACAGTGGAAAGAGTTGCGTTATGCCTAAATATGACTATACGAGGCCCCTTTTGCATGATGGCATATCACATAGCTGCTTTTTAGCATTTTATTACTTGTGTTTGTGCGTGTTGATCTTTGGTACCTATACAACCACATATGATCCCCAGAGAAAGAGAGAGAGAGAGAGACGTGACAAGAATTTTGCGATTCACGTAGATTGCACGTTAATGTTTTAATTTACTTAGAAACACTTATGCATCCATCCGAAACTTTATATCTATTATGTACCGACCTTGCATTTTAAGATTGGTGAATGAACCAAATATTTGAGTAATGATCCACATCCACATCATAATTTAACTTATTTTATCTTCTTAATCATGTCTACATCAGAAAGCATATGATACATCATTATTATATCATAATTAAATCACACGGTTTGCAAAATTTATAGAAAATTATTGATGGAAGACCACCACGCATGGTTGTTCGATCATTGTAATGCTTGCGCCTGAATTGATCAATCTTTTTTCAAGTGACATATTCAAATGTGAATTCTAAGTAGAGGCTAGAAAGAGATCACATATGAATAGACCCACATTCCTATAATTATGCACAGAACATAATTAAATGAAAAAAAAAAAAAAAAGCAGTCCAAGACTAACATAACATGAGGGAATTATGATAATTTTACCGATTATGGCTTCATCATCAATTCATCGTCTTTGAAATGTTTAAAACCATTCAGGCGCAAAAATGTCATTAAATGTTATAAATTGTGTTTGTTATGTTTATTTATTTTTTTATAAATAAAATTTATTAACTATTTCATATAACATAATTTTAATTTATTTTTCATTTCAAATAAACCTTACTTATTATTTAATAAAAATTATGAATAAATCATACTAAAAATTAAAATAAACATCATCCCACTTTTTTCTTCTTAGCTATATTTTAATTACAGAGCGTAAATAATCGTCAACGAGGCCAAAAAAACACCTTGGTTTTGCCGGTTCCAGTGGACCTAATCAGAGCGTCCAAGAAAAATCAAAAATTTAATACATGGACCCGCCCACCACTAAATCATCTGATAGTGGGCCATGTTAAGCTGCCGGCTGGCCTTGCACACCCATCGCCCACGGGGATTAATTAGTAATACAGTACTATATTAGTTATCGCACAAAAAAAAAAAAAAAAGAAGAGTATAATAGTTATTTTTTCTTCAGAAAATATTTCGAGTGATTCAAACTTTTATTTTTAAAATTTTGATTTGTAATTTTAAGAAAAATATGTGAAATTTATAGAAACAATGATATTATTGACGAAAAGAATATTATTTATTACATAATTTATAATTCAATAAAAATTTTAATAAAGTAAAAGAAAAATGAATAAAATAATTATTAATACCCTTATTTATTTACCTTGTCTATGGTCATGAAATTATTTTCCGGATTCAAATTGATTTGCCTCTGAAGTCTGCGATCCGTGTTGTCATCGCCAGGTCTTACTAGTTTGGTCAACGGCCAGTTTCTGCGCAAATGCGGCCATGGATGGAGGTAAGTGGACGAGTTTTTGGTCTCCAATTCGGAATTAACAAACTAAATATATGTTGAAGGAGGCAGCCCCTGAAGGAATGTAGCCCATTAAATTTAAGGGAAAGCGGAGAGAGTGATTGGGGGTGGGGTGCAAATAGAAAGTACATTAACTAGAGAAGATAACCGTGAGTGTGATGGGCTGCACCTACGTAGGGATGGCAAAGTGGCTTGTATGTGGAAGCTGTTTGGAAGATTGGGAGAAGGGAGGAGGTAGGTACTGCGAGCCACCGACGTTGCCGTCTCCTTCAGCGGAAGTGGAAGCCACGCCTTTACTCCGGCTCTTTGCTTCCAGTCCCTCCCAGACTTCCTTTCCTACCGGCTCTGGCCGGCCATCCGCGGCAGTGATTTTCTTTCGCTCGCATTAAAAAAGAAAAGAGAGAGAGAGAAAGAAGAGGAAATTACTAGTTAGCATTATTATTAGTAATTAATTGGGAAGGATGATGAGACGGTGTCACCGTTACATGGAGCGATCACTTTTTTCAATCCTAGCAAGCCTCCACGGCAAGGTCGCAGACATGGTCTCAGAAGGAAAGTTCCACCAGGCCCTCCAACTCAGCTACAATTACAATTACAAACAATGCCACCTCCATTTCCACCTTTCCTCCTCCTCCTCCTCGCCGCAAGCGCAAACCTCAGCGACTCTCCTTTTCCTTCTCCCCTCACTCATCAGAGCTGCTGCTTCTTCCTCCTCTGCTTCTTTCTATCACCAACGCTTTGGCCTCCAACTCCACTCCATCGTCCTCAAAACGGGCTGCAACTCTGATCCCGTCGTCTCTAACGCTCTCATTTCCATGTATGCCAAATTCTCTCTCCCTGCCTCTTCCCGCCACGTGTTTGATGCAATGCCTCTAAGAGACTCTGTTTCCTGGAATTCTCTTCTAAATTGCTACATACTCAACGGGTGTTTCGCCAATGCCTTTGACATGTTGAAGCAAATGTACTTTTGTGGGTTCTTTCCCAAATCGGAGCTGATGGCTAGTTTTATATCAGTTTGTGCGCGTTTCCGACATCTCCGACAGGGAAGAGTCTTGCACGCTCTTGTTATTGTTGATAACAGGATTGAATGGTCGGTTTTTCTGTCAACTTCTTTACTCGATTTGTACTTTAAGTGTCGTGAATCATCCACTGCTTTAAGTGTTTTTGAGCAAATGGATGTTAAAAACGAGGTTTCCTGGACTGCCATGGTTTCAGGCCTCACTGCTAATTTACACCACAGCTTGGCCATTGATTGCATTCGCACAATGCAGGTTCAAGGGTTTAAACCTAACCGAGTGACTCTCATTGCAGTACTGCCAGCTTGCACGGAATTGGGTTGTGTCGACCTTGGGAAAGAGATTCATGCTTACGCATTTCGTCATGGTTTCTGTTTGGATCATCGTTTTTCAGCGTCTCTTGTTCACATGTACAGTAGCAAGACTGTGGGCGCATTGCGAAGTGCTAAGCTCATTTTTGACAGATCGGACGTTAAGGACGTTGTCATGTGGAGCTCGATTATCAGGGGCTGTTCCCACTGTGGGGACGGTGTTCAAGCTCTAAAACTTTTTAGGCAGATGCTAATGGAAGGAATTAGACCAAATTCTGTGACTCTACTTGCAGTAATCTCTGCCTGCATTTCTCTTACTTCATTCAGCCATGGATGTGTGGTTCATGGCTACGTGCTGAAATGTGGCTTGATTTTTGATGTATTAATTGGGAATGCACTTATAAATATGTATTCAAAATGTGGATATCTCGTGGAATCACATCAAATTTTCAAAGAAATGCATCTGAGAGATTTGGTTTCATGGAGCACTCTGATCAACAGCTATGCTTTGCATGGTCGTGGCAGGGAGGCGTTATCTGTTTTCCACGAGATGCAAATGCAAGAGAAAGGGACAGAACCAGACGCAATCACGTTTCTTTCCGTTTTATCAGCTTGCAAGTATGCTGGCATTGTCAAAGAGGGACAAGAAATTTTCGATAATGCAAGGAAGGATATAAAATTTCCCTTGACTACCGAGCATTATGCTTGCCAAATTGATCTTCTAGGAAAATCAGGGAAAATTGAAGACGCCCTTCGTGTTGTGAGAACAATGCCGATGAAGCCCAGCACAAAAATATTCAGTTCATTGGTATCAGCCTGTGTGACTCATGGAAGAGTAGGAATTGCAGAAATGCTGGCAAAGCAGCTCATAGAATGGGAACCTGAGAATGCTGCCAACTACACATTGTTAAGTATGGTTCGTGCTGAATCAGGGAATTGGCCTGGTGTGGAGGAGGTCAGAAGGATCATGAGAATGCAGAGATTAAGTAAGTGCTACGGATTTAGCCAGATTTCCATGGGAAATTGACCAAAGGTTTCTTAGACAGCTGAGCCAAAGTTTCGATATGACTGTTCTTCTAAATTTCAGTGCTAAAGAGTTGTAAAAGAGAGAGGTGATTTGTGTATGATACTGTACCTGTCCACGGTATGCTTAATGTTTCCTTGTATCCTCTTACGAGCTGAGATGATATCTGTATGTAACAATGTATAATTTTCAATCATGAGCATTTAGATTATGATGTGTATCTTAAAAAATCATAGGTCCTAGGTTAATAACAATTAAAAATGCCGAACGCAGACAAGACGGAACAAGATGAAACTTACCCTATTAGAGCAGAGCAGAGCAGAGCAGAGCAGACTCCCACTAATTCATAGAATTTAATACCATGTTTCCAAGACAAACTGATAAAGTAACTTACAACTGAATGACTCTAATTTCAAACTCTGTTCTCTCACTTTATTATTATTTTTTTTAAAGAAAAAAAAAGGACTCCTTGTACTCAAAAAAGAAACATTCTATTCCCTGTCTAAAAAGGAATGTATCTCATGATTCATGAATGATGGTGAAACACAATTGAGCATTTGAGAAAGCTGCTAAATGCGAAACTGTATGTGAACAGAACTGTATGCGAACAGAATAAGAAATACAGTTGATAAGTAAGGAAGCAGATAGTCCCAGCATGATGGTGGCACGAAGACACTACAGGCCGCACGTGGCAGTGTAGACAGTCACGTTGTCAGCTTGCACTAGAGGCAGAGTTGCTATTAACAGAAAAGAAAAATAAGTATTCGGCAGGACACAAGAAGAATGCACTCGTCACGTGGACATTTAATCGGAAGTAAATAGCCTCAAGTTTCCCATTTAGAAAATTTGGAAGACTGTATGATATCAGCAAAGAGATAATTTCAACCAGTGCCAATATGGAATTTCCTTTATTATTAGTTCTGTGCAAAAATCTAAGACAAAAGGTAAAGCTCTTTCAACTGTGAACTTTTAAGGAATAAGATGACAGGTAGAATTAAATTAATCAACATGCCTTCCATACGGGGGAAGGATATAATAAATAAATAAAAGTGCAACACATAATGTCAGTCGTCGTTGACCATGCCTTCCATCCAAAATGAAGTTGAGGAAAAGAAGACAATTTCTGGACATGATTTTGAAAGAAGTCAGCGGTCACTTAAGCGGTAGCATGATCGATTATTCTTGACAACGAAACGGAAACACACCAATTAGCCATACGAATTGGAAAAGCATAATTAAATAGTATCAGAGCTAATTGCTCCTTAACACATACCTTGGCCACCAGCAGAATTTGTAGAAGTTTATTCTAGAGCTGCAAAGGAGAAAAATGAAGTATAGTATTGCATTTTGCATATACCTACGCAATCCGCCGCCAACGACTCTGTGCATATACTGTTTTGGCAGTTATTGTTGGGCACCACCATTCCTTTGCGCCTTCACTTTGAGCCATTCCATTCAATTCCGCAACGGCCATCGCCAATTTCGTTTCGTTTCGGTTCCCATTCTCTGATGATCAATTCTCCCCCTCAGTGGTCAGTAGTAAAGTAAAAAAGGACCAAGAAAAGAGCCCCAGCCCCAACCCCTTCTCTAATTCGGGGGAGAGGAAGAGAAGGGCGGAAAATAGGGCCTATTTTAGCTTGAATTGTTGGCAACTGTACTTGTTCGATTGGTTTCTTACTTACCTACTTAGGCCCCAGAGGAGAGCCGCCAATAAATAAATGAATATAGGTCCATCGGCTCATTTCCGTCGTCAGTCACGTTATAGAGGGAGGCAGCCACCGAACCGTCGCCTCCCCTCTCCCTTCTCCTGGCTCTCCCCCTCCTTTTTATTTTCTGTTTCTTTTTCCTTTTTATTTTATTGTTATTCTTATTTAATTATCCTGTTATGCGTATTGGTCAATTAACTCGCGCTTCGTTAAGTCGTTCTCTTGAGTAAGCGTTAGGCCCAAATTCACAAGGATTTTATTAGTTTCAGGAAACGGGGGTTTGGGCTTGGCCTCAGCTTCTTATCTCTATGGAGTCTGAATTTGAACTATTGAGACTCCGATACTCTCCAACTTTTTAGTCTATCAAGATTTGCTTAATTTTTTTCTCCCAAAAGAGAGAGAGAGAGAGAGAGAGAGATTTGCCTAATTTCACTAAGACAAACTAGCCAAAATGAACATCCTTCTATACTTATTTTTTCAATTAAAATTATAAATTTTATTTTAATTTCTTATTTTTTTCGTTAATATTTTTTAAAAAAAATTAACTGATATTTTTTAATTAAAAGTTTTAATAATTATTTTATAGTGAAATGTTAATTGAAAATTCTAATTTAGGATTTTAATTGTTAGTTTTAAAAAATGTTGACGGTAAAATGAGAGATTAAAATTAGTTTTATAATTTTGACTAAAAGAATAAAACATATAGGGAACAAAATTGTTTTGGCCAAATAAAATTAACAAAACTTTGATGATTGAAGTTTTAAAAGGTAGGTTGCAAGGAAAGTAAACTACAAAATGCATTTAATCCTCTATTTTTTTTTAATCCTGGTTTAAACTTTATCGCTATCACTCCAAAACCCAAACCTTCCCACTCCATCACAAGAAAATAACAAGAAGTTACGAGTAGAGCAGATAGTCGTACTAGTTATTTTCGCTTACGGATCAACACGGTCCCAAGTAAAAGTCCCAACATTATATATATAGCAGAGTATCTTTCTCCCACCCCATTCTTCTTTCTCATTTATTTTATTTTATAAAATTTTCGGGCCAACATCTACTTTTGTTGCCCCCCATCTAAGTGTTTGTAAATTGCAACGCCATATTATGCTAATGGGTTCTATCTCTTTGATTAATAAGATTCAAAATGTTTATCGATCTCAGTTGGTGCAAATTCGTAATAGTCATATAGAAATTATTGTACGTCAAATAACATCAAATTATTGTTTTGCATAATTCTTCAATAAATTATTCTGTTAGCCTAATAGACAATTGTTGGATTATCTTGTCGCTGATTATGAAACAAAAAAAAAAAGAATACGTCTTGATTGTCCGCTCTTTGAAGTTACTAACTTTAGGCTAATGCCATTTCTTGGTTGTTGATTTTTTAGCTTATTGGCAGCTTCATGGTTTATTGACTACAATCTCAACTCCTCCTTTACTCTTTCTTTGCGAAGCCAAGGAGAAAAGGAATTAAAACAACAGGAAAAAAAAAAAAAAACAGGAGAAAATGTGGGGTTTTTTATGACCGCTTCGATTTTGATGGTCTTATCGCAAGCATCTAATCTTCATAAATCAAAACACATCGTGTCTTACTTCTCATCATCCGTCAGCTAGATCATCACTCTTATTCACTTGCAAGAGGGGGAGCAATTTGTGTCTTCGGCCCAATATTTTATCTTCAAACTGGAACCATTTTGTAGCCTGCTGCACTTTTTACCAGCATTGTCCAAGGGCCGCGCCGGGAGCCAGACCGGTTTGGGTTGAGATGTATTTTGATGGGCTCGAGCCTGGGCAGGCCTATTGTTTGAGCCTAAACTTTCCGGCCTAACACTATATCTTAATCATTAATCTGTGGATCAGGAGGATTAAAAAAATGTTAACTTCAAAGGCCGCCCGAACCCAACGTAGTCATACTTGGACTAGACCGCACTTTATTTTTATAATAATCATTTATTTGAGTTTAGCTGCAGCCAGCAGGAGTCACCGTCTCGGTAATCTGACCCCGATAAAAGGTTCATTAAGGTTAACCTCCATCCCCTGGATTACATTGCACATCATCCTTAGTCCCTACTACGATCATCTATGCTGTGGCCCACAGGAGATTTTGGGGGGGGGTGGTTGAAAGTTGAGTCATGACTCCTTTCTTTTTTTTTTCAACAAAAAAAAATGAAGGAATCACATGCACATGATTCTAACCCCCGAAAGAACACGTTAATAATATTAAAATCGATTAATTTAAATTAGCATAGATGAGGTAATGGTAACTAGTTCATAAACTGTAAGCAAAAATAGGATTGAAATATATATACATATACATAAATTACATACTAAATATTAAATAACGAATGAATGTGCTGATCTTTCTGGGCCTTTTTATTTTTTGTTGGCTAAGATCAAGAATGAATGTGTATCTATCTACCCGTCTATAAAAAAGTTCCGGTGAAGGTCTATCCATTGCCCCCTGCCCAAGCCAAGTTATATTATCATAATCTGTATATTATAATTATAAAAAAATATTTTTTAAAAAAAAAGTAAAGTGGGCAGGGCATGGCAGGCTGAAAAAGCCTAAACAGACTAACAACCCCTTCCCGTCCGGTCTCTTTTGCGTCGTCTAAATTAAATGTAAATTTCTTTCCACCAAAAATTCCTTAAACCCTCCCCTCCTTTCTCCTCCCGCCCCCCGGTCCCTCAAAGTCCAACCCAAACCTTCTCCCATCCTCTCTCTCTCTCTCTCTCTCTCTCTCTCTCTCCCTCTCTCTCTATATATATATATAGAAACAGTTGCTTACTTTTATCTGGCTTGTCTCAAATTAATTCTTTCTATTTCCCTCTCAAAACAGAAAAATTAAAAAAGGTAATAGGTAGGTGTGTGTATGTCTGGGGATTTCAAATTTCAAGTATACATACAAATTAGATAGTTTAATTGCAATTTGCAATTTGCAGGCGGCGGGGTGAAAGAGTAAAAAGAGTGAAGAATAGAGTTGTGAGGAGTTTGTTTATTATTGTATAATATGAATGAATGATTATGACAGTGTTGCGGAAGGGATCCTTCGCTTCGCTTGACTTAGGGAAATTGAGATCTACAGATCCATCTCTCTCGCACTCCTCTGATTCATAATAATAATAATAATAATAATTATTATTATTATTATTAGTAGTAGTATTCCGTCCTGTCCAATCCAATCCAATCCGCCGTCCAAATGGAGTCTACTTCTCCTTCTTCTCAAAACGATCACGCAGATCGATTTGTTCCTACTGGTACGTAGTGCGATGCTATCCCCTTTTCCTTTGCCTTTCCCTTTGCTTTCTTTTCTCGAATTCTTCATTATTTTAGGGTTTTTTTTTTTTTTTGTTCAGCCCAATTTCGCTTCCAATTAATCTTCATTATTTAATTGCTTCCTTATTCCTCAACCTAACCGAAGAATGTAGATGTTTGTAGTACATGATTTCTCTGATGTAAGGTTGGTAAATGCGTCTAAACATCATTTCCTACACTTACATTCGAGGCCCGTCCTTCCAGTTCAGATTTCTTTTGAGGGTTTTTAGTTTTTACTTTGATAAATCGCATTCATCTTCTTCATACATCAAGTATTTGTCTCTTTTGATCCCTTTCCACCTATGCATGCAGTCTCCCTTCTGTAATTTTTTTTTTTTTTTATAATAATAATAATAATAATAATAATAATAGCGCATGCGCAAGGGTTGTCCTTGTTGGTGCTTCTTGTTTTACAAGAATAAAACTTAAGAATCAAACAACAACACTCATTCTGAGGTATCACTTCTGTTCTGTCTCTCTTCTTGCTATCTATCGGAGACACAGCTTGTAAGGAATTTTTAAACTGTTACTGCCTCCTACCAACTAAAGTTGTTTTGAGCCTCCTATCTGTGAATTTTGTGCCAAATAATTATCTATTTAGGACTTACTACTACTATTACTACCACTGCTACTACTACTACTTGCACATATCTTGTCTCGTCAGTTTTTGCATATATTTTCTATTTTTAACTTTTGTTTTTTCCATGATGTTACCTTGTATGTGCTCTAAAAAAGGATGGGACTGTTTTCCATAGAGCACTTGACTCACAGCCCTTGCATATTTGTGGTGTTAGATAAATTAATTGAAGTTCTCTGTCCACTTTACTTCTTCCTGTCCTTCATTCCCATTACTGATATCTTTTTATTCCATATACCATGTATGTATCTACATTTGTCTGTCTGTACCCATGGCCATCAGAGCAGGCAGCACATGAAAGGATCTATTAGTGTTGTCTGTTAATGTTCTGTGCAGTTGTCATAACTGCCTGTTTTATTCTCTCTCTCTCTCTCTCTCTCTCTCTCTCTCTCTTCCTCTCTCAAATTTTTAAATATATATATTTATTGTTTCATGCTCAATGCATTAATTGAGTGTTTTTGTTGGGTGCAGGAGAGACACCTATTAAGCAAGATAGTTCAATGGTGCAGGTACTTTATTCTAAATCTCGTTGTTTTTATCATATCTACTTTGGTAACATTAGGCAAATGCTTTGCATTAGCACTCTATTTTGTAATCTATCCTCAGCCACTTTCGCCCAAAGATGAAAGGATTGTTTCAGCAATTTCTTCTCCGGATGCAGCCATCACAGGACGTTTGAGGGATGCTGGAGAATGGCCACCCCCCTCCGATGCTGTTGGAGATCTTAGCATCGTCCCACCTCCCAATGCTTATACTTCACGTGAACAAATGGCAGCATATAGAGGTTACTATCTTCATCCTTTGGTATTGCTGCTAGTAATGGAAATTGTAAGAATAATCAAATTTGTAAGAATATTATGAACGCAAACCTTGCTTTTAATGGCAGTAATATTGCACTGTCAACATATGACAATAACAACAAAGTTTTAATCTCAGGTTTAATTAGAGTTGGCCATGTGAATTTTTTCTCATCATTTTGTGCTATTATAAACAATGTTTGGGGTACTGTCAGTATACAATATCTAAATATTAATGACATTGCATCATGCATACAAGCTTTCTTGCTTTCTTTCTTTCTTTTTTTTCGAAAAAAAAAAATCCATGTTCTTATTCTTTTCCAAGCTTCACTTGTTTTATTTGCACAATTGGACCCTATGGAAGTCAAAGCTGAAGTCAGTAGTGCTTAGATATTCCTCACTTTTAAATGGAGAATGAAAAAGACATAACAGGTAGCTCAGCTGGTTAGAGCTGATGACTGAAAATCTTTGTGTCAGTGGGTTGTTGAAAATTGAGACTTAGATGAATTATTTCTGCATTGATGCTGCTACTTGCCTAATGGTGGGGAATGGTAACTACTAAGATTCTGTGTTTGATCTTGGTCTTGGATTCAGGTTTTGGCAGTGAAGGATATTCTCAATACCTTAATACTGCTGATGGCTTGCATATATCACCGGTGAGGACAATCCATTACTCCTCGGCTTTCCAAATTCAATATGTAAACATAATTCACCCTTCATTATTTTCCTCATCTTCACTTGATTCAGGTTATTTTTAATGATAATGCATCCCTGATGCTACAGTCTGGTTATGGCTTCAACCCAGAGCTAGCATATGGGCAATTTTCTCCAGTTGCTACACCTCTGCCGCCCATATTTTTAGATGGCCAGCTATACTCCCCACAGCAGATTCCATTCTCACCGTCTTTCTATCCACAACCTGCCCCTCCAAATCTACCTTCATCAGTTCCTCTTTCACTCTCACCATCTGAGCTCATGACTTCTGAAAATAGTGGTGAAAACTTACTTTTTGGGCCAGGATCTGGTTACCTGGTACCTTTTGGATCATTTGGTGGAGGGAATATGGCTGGGATACCAAGCTCCAGTCCTCTAGTGTCACCAGCTGCTTATCCACAGCCAATGGGTATACTTGGGCCATATGAGCACCACACTGGGAAGGTTTGTTTTTATCGTACTTCCACTTGCCAATGTAGCATATTTGGAGTATTTTTTTGTTGCACATTGTGGCTATTATCATCGTCATCTTGTTCTTATTGTTATTATTGTTGATGTTATTATAATGTTTGTCATCATTTTGTTAGTGTAATGGATTATTTTATTATGCCATCACTTTACCACTCTTGAATTACACCACATTTTGTGGATTTAATACCAGCTTACCTGTCAAGAAAGTTCTTAGCAGTGACACCCTGCATGTTTCATTGTTTACTTGTATCATCTCTTATTAATTCTGGTCCTCAAAGAGGAATAAATGTGAGCTCTATATTTCCAAGTCGGGATCAAAGCCATAAGCCATAAACGGGAATGAGACAATGAGTAGCTACCTCTTAATGGAGGACAGACCACATGGCACATCCATGTTATTGATGTAATTGAAAGTTTAGCTTGAATTAAATTTATGATAAAAGGGCTTCAATCTGGCATGATAAATGACAGAGAGTGTGTTGGATATTCAAACTATATATGTAATTCTAGTAAGAAATTGGCTAAGGAACCAAGTTCTCAAGTATGGAAGGGCAGAATGATTGAATGTATGGTGCCTGGGGTTCTTGGTCTTTTTATGTCTAGTTTTCCAGCTATGCTTAATGATGAGCCATTATTTTTACCCATTTATTCTCATTTTACATGCTAGATTATGTTTGGACTCTTCCAGCACAATCTTTTATTCAGAGAATCAAGAGAGATTAATTTGTTGAAATTAATTTAGTAATTACCTACATTCATACTTGTCAAGGTGAATCTTACCTTCAGTGGTGCTGTAAAATTATTTTGGTTTTGTCGGGATGATGCCTGATGGTTGCCAGGTGAGTCAATTTAGTGATTGGAGTCAGTTGTTAGGATTGACTCAGGTGAATGCTTCTGAACAAAATTTTACTGCCATAGAGATTTTCAATGCTTGTTAAACCTATTGAAGTCTTGAACATACACTTGGTAATTCTTTATTATAGTTCTGTTAACTTCCATTCCTTGTACATCATTATCTGATTACAGAATTCTCAACAGAGACCATTGCATGGCTACGGGACAACATCAACTTCATTTGGACACTACCAGCATGGTGGTTCTTATCAGAACTCTGGTTTTGGCGCTGGTTCTATGTCTTATTCTGGGCCTAATGACAGGTTACTGGTTGGTCTTGATAAGGGCAGAAGAAGAGAGAGGGACCAAGGCTCAGTTTACAATTCTAATGATTCACTTGGTTTCAACCGTAATCGAGGACCACGGGCCTCAAAACCTAAGGGTAAAAGCTCCACTGAACAGAGTCCTCCCACTGGTAACAGCAAAGAGAATTCATCTAGCTCTGGACCAAATTTTGATTTATACAACAAGCCAGATTTTGTCACTGCCTATGAAAATGCCAAGTTCTTCATAATAAAGTCGTTCAGTGAAGATAATGTTCATAAAAGCATTAAATACAGCGTTTGGGCGAGCACACCACATGGGAACAAAAAATTGGATGCTGCATATCATGAAGCAAAGAAGATAGAAGGCCACTGTCCAGTTTTTCTCTTTTTCTCAGTATGTTACTATAACCTATTAGCCTTGAAACAGTTTGCTAGCTAATTAAGGTTTTTCAATTCATTGGTTGACTTTGACTCTTATACTTAGTCCTGGAGGATATTCTTTTGTTAATGTTTCCTAACTTGTAATGGATAGAGCTCTGGCCCAACTAAGTTACTGGTTGAAAAGTCTTTTAGTAACATCATTCTTTTCTGAATGATCAGGCAGCATAAATTTCTGCTAAATTGATTGGCAGATGTGAAAAATCTCTGTAATTGCTCCTTTGTGATTAAGTTATAGCATAAGCAGCATTGTGATGTTTTATCAGTAGTCTTAGATTTGTTGGTTATGCTTCTTTGCAGGTAAATGCTAGTGGACAGTTCTGTGGGGTGGCTGAAATGGTTGGGCCTGTAGATTTTGAGAAAGATGCTGATCATTGGCAGCAGGATAGGTGGAGTGGTCAGTTCCCAGTCCAGTGGCATATTGTCAAGGATGTTCCAAACAGTCGGTTCCGACACATACTACTTCAAAATAATGATAATAAGCCTGTTACTCACAGTCGAGATTCTCAAGAGGTAGAGGACTTCATGTATAATTTATTCGTTTCTACCCACTCCCCTCCCCCCTCCCCTCTTTCAGATTGGATTTCTGTGATGGTGAAATTGTTGATAGGGCTTGGGTGTTTTTTATTTGACCCATTTATTACATATCTTTGTCCTAAAAATAGCTTCTTACCTAAAACAAAATGTGAGGTGCTTTAAAAGCAAATAGTGGGAAACAAGAGCTCGTCCTGATTTCAAAGTTTGGTTATTCTTTATGTGGGACCTATGAATTCCTTTGTTTAGTAATAACTATATTGGCTGTGCAAAGGAAAATTCCTGCTTTGTTTTGGTACAAATTCCATCACTCTTGTGCATCATAGGTTTTTATTGACAAGTTCATATTGGGAGAACATTCCTTTTTCTGGTAGGATATCCATTGTGATTTTTGTTTGGGCCAATTTTGATTTTTCCTTTTATTTTTTGCTGGATATTGTGATCATTTATCCAGTGGTTAAGTTTATCCTACCCACACGATGTTTTAAGTTAGTTTAGATTTCATTTCCACACACCATTTCCCATTACAGTGAACTTGTTCTTTGATGATAGTTCTAGTCTGCTATTTTGTTTCTATCATTACAAGAGTTGAAATTTTGATTCTTTTGTTAAAAGGGTCTTGTTACCTAACTATTTTTTCTTCTCATGATATCTAATTAGGTGAAACTAGAGCATGGTGTCGAGATGTTGAAAATTTTCAAGGATCATGATTTGCCTACATCTATGTTAGATGATTTTGAATTTTACAACCAGCGAGAGAGAGCTTTGAAAGAAAGAAAGGGCAAACAGCAAGCTAGTTTGGCAAATGAACGAGGTTTGGTTGCTGATGAGACTATAAATCAAATTTCTGCTAATTTTGCACAATCATTTCACTTGGGCGACGGCATTAAAGAAACAACAACGAGCCAAACACATGCTAGCTCAAAAGTTGGCTTTGTTGTTCCCCCATGAAGTAACCCCATTGCTGCTGTACGGCTTTCACGTAATTCCAGTGTTGTGGCTTCATATGCTGAGGAGTCATTTAACCAATAGCCTATGTCATGCTTTCAAGATAGAAACGGAAGGAGGTTGATGGGATGACTAAAGTTACTTGGACAGAAAGCAGCTGTACCTGTTGAGCAAGCATTTTTGAGATGCTCGCTGTGATTATCAGATATCTATGATTTTCAGAGAATTTTTTCTTGCTGACAAAATCAAAGGTGGCATGTCAGGCATCTCAAGTGACCCGACTGAGCACTAACTAGCTGGTTTTTATTTGTTTCTGTTTTGCTGTCTAATCTTCAGGGATATTGCAGGTCGTTCAGCCATGCTTATGGAGGGGGGATGTAGTTGACTTGTTGGTAATTTTCTTGGAGGTCTCTGGATTATTTTGGTTGGAGAAGCTTTTGTTGTCAGAAAGTCATAGAGGATTGTTAGTACCAAGTGGTGGGGCAGATTGTTAGGAGGGGGTGTGCGCAACCGTACCTAATTTCATGTAATCCTAGGACTCCTTTTATTGGTTTTCTGAGGGGCATTTTAGCTAGCACAAGGGTTTGTAAAGTTCACCCATCTTAGAGAGACAAAATAATGAGGAAAAGAAAGAGGGAAAATACAACCATTGTCCCTGTAGAGGATTTATCCTTCAAAAGAAGAGCAAAGATGATTCTTTTTAATTTGCGGAATACGATGTTGGTACTTTTCACTCGGCATTATGCGTAAGCAAATGAACAGTAATTATCATTGATTCATCATCCAACCTTTGAATGTCTCGATGTTAGTGCCGGTAAGAGACGTAATGATTCTATGTTATTGATTGTCTGGATAATGTTTGCAATTTATGTGCTATTTAGGAGAAAGAATTGTCAACCAAAAGTATCTTCTCTGGATGGAATGCTCCTTTTTCACTGTGGAAAATCATGGCGTCCCACTTCATTGCATCTGTAATGCTTTTGACTTTGACAATGATGTCAACATGATCTCTAATAATAACAGCTCCTCCAGGCCGAAGAATCCGATGTATCTCAAGGATGATATCAAGAACGTCGCACCTGCACCCACGAGCCATCAATACGATCATTCAAAGTCAACATCATGCTCTCAGTCTCCCTTCTATTTTATACAAATCAAAATCGGTATATGTTATTTATGAAAGAAAATATGAGCATTTACGGGGATCGGGCCGCCAAGCAATTGTATCTTTCACGATGCACGATCCATCCAGATTTCATAAAAACAAGCGTGCAAGAATTTTCCGAGGATAATACCAAAATAGCTTCAACAATCAAATTTTCCCTTGTTGGTGCACCTCCCTCTGGAGGTGGCACATTTTGGGGGAAAGAAGAAGGAAAAGCAGAGGGGTAAGAATTTTGTTTTTGGTTGAGGGGGAGAGAGAGGTTATTCCATATAATATGAAACGTGAGACGCATGACAGGGATAAAGATCTACACAAGTGGTTTACCCCACCCAAAAATTACCATGATACATAACTCAATGTAGCTTAATCGCTGTCCACAGAACGGTAAGTCAAAAATTAGTATTTGTTACCTGAAAATAAAAATGTTTGCGCGAGATCAAACTTGTTTTAATTGCTTATTTGTTTGATCATTTTACTTTCATTTCCTTTTCTCTTCCCCTTCCCCCCCCCAAAAAAAAGAAGTCTTTTATCTAGTACTAACTTGCAGATTTAGATTGGGGTGGACGCTGACGGTGGACATAATTACCCAGTAATTTAGTAAACAGGCTGAAGTCACTTACCCGTCAAGATACATACTGAATAAACCATATGCGTGAATGAGGTCATAAGTTCGAGGGTATGTTGCAAAGGCTTCACACCTGCAGTCATCCATGTTAATCAATACAATAATTCACCTTTGAATAGAAGAGATGTAACTACATATTAAATTCACTTTGATTCATTAGGTGAACAAGAAAAGCTTTGTTTGGCAACAAAATAAAATGTTAAGGCACTGCAAATAAATTTGCAGTCCAGCTCTTCCTTGTCAAGGAAATCTGATCACCAACACATAGACACAAGGAGAAAGTGTAAAAATATTGGAATGCACTTTCAGTCTAACCAGTTCATGTATGTTCCAATCAATATACCGTAACTAAAAGACTAAATAATGGATTGTGCTGGAAAAGTCAAATGAAGTAAAGAATTTGCTTTCATACTTACCAATCAATATAAGTTCCAATTAGGCCACGCTCATACACGACATTAAGACTGCCCTTGTTTGCATCAAAAGGTATGACATTCATTACCCACACAGGATAATTGATAAGGGCTGCAGCAAAACCACCTATGCCAGCATTCATATCCATTACGTTTCTATGTCTACCTCCAGGCAGAGATTTAAGTATGATCCCATAATATCTAACTCTTCTTTTCCATAGCTGGTTGTCTTCTTCAAAGGACCTACGTGAAATTCCTGCACCAATAATACTAGGTGGAGGAGCATATAACCTCTTGGACCTTCTTTCAAGAGCACCTCCAGATATATCATGGATATCTGTCACATTTGGAAGGGGAGAAAGGCATGGCTCCATAATTTTATACCTGTTCAGACAAGCAAAAAGGGTTAGTTACCATAAGAAATGGAGACTTGCTGTATCCCAAGGCACAAATCTTTGATTACTCTGTCTCCCGGCCCATATTGGTTCCTACATTTGTGTATGAGATTGTTTTCTGGCATACTTCAGTATAAATCTCTGGCTATTGAAATAGATGTCAGAATTACCTAATATTGAAGTTTGTAATCCCAAAAATGTTAGGCCTCCTGAGGGATTAGCTTACCAATACTAGGTGACCTGAAATTCAATTTAACATTTATCATACCCTTGCTCAAGCCATTTAGTACATTCTCATTGTAGCATCCTTGGATGCAACAACTGCCAACAAGGTGGTTTGACAGAGACATTTCTATGATCACAAGAAATTTGAGGCTCCTATGTTGAACTAGTCAACATGCATGTCAGAAGCCAAAAGGCGGGCTTCTTTCTTTTCATTGTCGTTATTATTAATTATGACCAGCATGTAATCCTTGTATATTAATCAGGAACAAAGTTTGCAAGAGTTGTGGCATAACTTTAGAGGCTGGATATGAAAACAAAGTGAGCTCACCAACCAGCGTCAGGATCATCTTTAGTACAAAACCGGGGAGATTTCCAGATCCTTGACTTTTTCATGCAGTGAACATGATTAGTGGGTTTTCTCCAGACAGCAATGGGTCCCCTCTCTGCAACTTTTTTCCAGCATAGTCACGTAGCAAGATCTTCCAACCTTGTTTGTTCTTGTTCCAACTCCTCAGCTGGTCTCTCCCAACCCTTGTAGTTAACCCTCCAATTTATAGGAGGTCCAGACAATACCCAGTAGCCACCAGGACGCAACACTCTGTCAATCTCTATCAGATACAGCCCATCTAACCATTTGCAGTTTAAATCAGAAGAGGCAAAAAGAAAAACATAAATTAGATGCTGGAAAACTGATTCTGGTAGGGAATTACAATGATGCTTACTATTTTTTTTTTTTTTCAAAAGAGTAAATAGAGAGTACGATAATTAGTCCATTGCACAAGGCATCTGGAACAGTGAGCCATATCAATGATCTTGATGGGAAGGGTAGTCGATGCATGCTAAGAATGCAAAGCATAGCTGGAAGTCCTCTTTCCAAGGCAAATTGTACTTGGGCCTCATGTATGTCTCTTGGCGCAATTGACATTGTCAAGATGTTATAGTCCATTAGAAATGCTCCAAAGCTTGCAACCTGGGGAGAAAGTAAGGCAATGGCTGAAATTTCATCACAACGTATCAATGTGTTGACAGCAAAAAATTATACATTTTTCTCACTTGAGAACTAAATTTTCCATATACCACAAGGCCAAATTAAGTCAACCCATTTACATGAGACCATGTAGGATTGCGCTTTGAGATGATATGAACAGAAGTATTATTTTGACAAAAAATGAAAAGCAAAGTCAAGCCACATCCAGGAATATGGTTGCAAAGCAAATGCTGTCTGCATTCATAAATTTCGTTCTCGTTTTGCTGAGGAACACATAAAACCCTACAGAAAAGTGATGAAGGAAATTTGAGAACCAATTGCATACAGAATCCAAACACAGCAATATGGTTATAGAAACAAAAATAGAATGGCCAAGCATATCAAACCACAATAAAAGCTCATCTAAGTTTAACAATCATGAAAATGGAACTTGGGAAACTAAAATATATTCTATATTTAAAAGATTTCATTTGCTATGTGAGACAGTGCATCTGCATCAAGAAAATTGAACAAAGATCTGTTAACAAGGTGATGTCATATTTCCAAATTTTAATGTCTGTGAGATTCTGAAAAATCCAGCTCATTCCATTTGATCATTGAGAGTTTCATTAAAGAATTTGAAAGATAAAATCAGATTGTTTCATATTGACACATTGAATTCATAGTTTATAGTTTCACTCATTCTACGCTTTTAAGACCTTTTGTCCAGCACTGCACAACCATTTCTGATTATCCATTACATAGGATTTCTTTCCTAGGACCAAGCAGAGTCTCAAAGTATGGTAGCAAGAGGTCTGAGAGCCATAAATAGCAACAAACTCCCGTAGCTTGCTACTGCACCACTTTATACTTTCTGGTTCCCATTTTGAAATACAAAAGGAGTCTTCAAATTTGCCAAGCAGACCAGAACAGACTCGGGGGTCTTCAATAATAAAATTTTAAGCTGAACACAAAGAACCAGAAGGAGTACTACTGAAAAAAGATTCCCATTCAATTGTCTTTAAAAAAAAAAAATTGCTAAACAATTATAAGAAAAAAAAAAAAAGAAAAAAAGAAAGAGAGAAAGAAAGGAAAAAACTATAGAGTTGCAAATCCAGATACACAAGATTAACGATTACAATTTAAAGGACAAGGAAGATCCTGCCGTGAGCCCAAAACACCAAGAAGCAGGCTCCAGTCTAGCAATGAAATTGGATTATAACAAAAAAAAAAAAGGAAAAAGAAACCAAAAGAATAAATTGGAATACCACCGACAGACTTACCCCACATCCAACATCGAGAACGGTCCTGATAGTCCCAGAATAGAGAGGCAGAACACGTGCGATCTCAGCAACATAGCCCTTGACACCCTTAGGAAAAGAAGTCCCGCCGCCGGGAAAAACAAGGAGATCACCTCGGAGTCTAACCCAATTCTGAGATTTCTTAGAAAGGGTGAGCCTCTTGAAAGGGACATTGTGGAACCGGGCATAGTCCCTGCTCTTGGGCCAAGGAAAGGGTTTCTTGTAGCCAGCAGGGGTTGGGACTAAACAGATGGGTTTGTCGTGGTGAGGAGGGCAATGCCGCTCTCTGTGGAAAAATCTTTCGGTAGTGAAGAGGGTTTCTCTGGCAGGGTCGTGGCAAGGGCAGTAGTGGGTGAAGTTTTGAGGGCAAAGGGTCAAGAAAGAGAGGTTCTTACTCTTGAACTTGGAGATCAGGGAGAGGTCTTGTTGTTGTTGTGGAGAGAGGGGTAGAATCATCTGGTGGTGTGGTTCAAGGTCAAGAAGGGGCGATGAAGAAAAGTTGGGAGTGAGACAGCCAAGTTGCTGAGGAGGAGGAGAATAGGAGGAAGAGGAGGCGGTGTCGTAGACGCCGAGACCAAGACCGAGAATGTATGAGAGAGCGAAGAGTATAACGGAAAACATGAGTTTGAGGAGCAGCGAAACGGGATTCTGTCGTTTACCCATTTGTTTTTTTTTTTTTTTTTTTTTTTTTTTTGCGTTTGCAGGTTATGCTGGAGGGGATGGATCTTCTTCGGCCACTCTTTGAGTCTTCTTGACAGGGACCTGGGACTGTGTCATCCTGGGTGCATTATTCATGCATATACCGTATAATAAACCAAGGAACAGCTGTTGGTCGGAATGCCCATATAAGTTACACAATCATCGGTTCCCATGGCTATGGCTATTCTTATCCATCCTCCTAATATGAGTCCAGCCGACCATTCTGCTTTCCAACGCGAGGTGCAGCAAGCGCAGCAGCTTCAATCATCATCATTATCATCATCATCATCATCGTTAACATATACTTGCCAGTGCAGTAAAAGACCAACCGACCCCTTCCCTCCCGCTCTGCATTTGTAATATAGTCAAGCCTGATGATGCATGCAGCCAACCAGACCTCACTACGCCCCCACTCCGCGGATAATATTTTCAACTCATTTTTTACAGTTTTTTTTTTCCTTTTCTTCTGAATCAGAAATAATTTTAAATCGTATTTAGTCTTTTCTTTTCCTACTTTTACTCGCGATAAAACAGAATAGACGTCAAAGATGACAGAGAGAAGAAAGAAACACGTAAGTTACGTCCACACGCGCGCTGCAAAACAAGCGGTCACTTCAGTCGAAAGGGAGCAATGCATTTGCCCGCGTACCGTAATACCACTAACACTTACACGGGCCACGTTGGACGCTGTCGGCATGTTGGCCTGGCCTCTTGAGTGTATAGCTCAACAACTATAGTACACTAATTATTAGCCATACTCATCAAGACCCAAGTCATACGTGAAGAGGCTCTGAGATCAATGCAGGTTCAATTCCAAGAAGAATCTCAAAGACCAAAGCTTGCCAGTTTGCAATATGCACAAATTAACGTGACCGAGAATCATGGTGGAGCTACCCCAAGACATGATAAAACAGAGCATCCCTAAACGTCGGACTTCATAGCACACTAGCAACAGTCCCATTATTATCTCAGAAACTTTGCCAGCCATTCACCAATGGCAAACACAGAGAGAGCTCAGAGCTCATGGGGTTCACGCCCATCTAAAACACTCTCAGCAAGAACAACCTTGAAGGATCATATGACAAATTAAGCCTCAGCCGTAATTTGTTATTGAAAAAAGGACTGTGTCGCCCAACTACGGCTAGTTATTTTAAAAATATAACACTACTCCTTTCAAGAAAGAAACAGGACATTAATAAAATAAAAGCCTATTGCCTGTTTAGTTTCTTGATAATATTTATTTTTCTTTCAGGGAGAGGTTGTTCTTGCTGGTACATCCAATCTACAGTTTTTCTTTCCTTATCGGTACATCCGATCGGATCAGAAGGAAGACATTTGTTTTGACAGTTGACACAAAGGCAAAGGGCCTTACGTACACTTCACACTGACTCGTGGTTCAACCTTCATTGATTTCAACAATTTCAACTTCAAGCCCGCGGACGTAAACGGTGAAACAAATAAATAAAGGCTAACTTTCATCCAACAAAGGATTAGCTAACCCATGCATTAAGCCATAGAAATAGGCTGTCTCGCGAATACCATTTTACCATATATGGGAAGGAGAGAGGTCCTCTCGTTCGACAATAATTCCTTCATTTCCAAGCAGAGCAGCCCTCCCCCAAAATCTCTGTCCTAGAATTTGCATCATCATCAGTACTACTAATAATAAGTACCTTCTCCAACATGCTGCGGTTACATGCATTACGCAACCTCATTCCAGCTGAAGCTAATACTGAAAGTAACCAATTTTCTCTATTGATCCCGTGTCACAGAAGTCTTAATTGTTCAAAGTTATTGACAGTCACCTTCAGAATACATATATATATATATATATATATATATATATATATATATTATTTTCTTTAGTTTTTTTCTCAAGTCAAATGTGCCCTGCAGTAACTCTCCACAATAACGCCAGATGCTGCTACAGTAGTATAAAAGCTGACAATTATGGTCTTTTTATGACATGATGCTGTGCCACGCCCAGCTTGAGCCCAACACTCCAGAGCACAACCATTGCCGCAACAGCACCTCAGTGCTTGAGTTCTCCGTGGGAAGAGCGCAATAATTTCCATGGTTTGGTATACCTAACAGCCTCAGAACCTCACTCTGACTGAGTTATAAACTTCAATGTATTTACCGGCACTGTTATTTCAGCTATTGTCAATTTTGGCAACTCTCCGTACAATGTCATTCCACTCGTCTGGTTCTGCATAGAATGATGTGATGCTAAATGTGTTAGTATCACAAGCAAAAATTGTACGACTCATGTAAAGCTTGATGCCACGTTCTTTATTGATCTGACGGCATGCTTACAAAAAGCAACAAACGTGCAACATGATGCAGTTACTAATGAAACCCAATGAGAAAGCATAATTCCAACCCATCCATGTGTAGATGCACACGAACTTTGCTGCAGTCATAAATAATGATCTCAATCACAATTAGAGCTTAGAAAGTACTTGAGATATGAACAGTTCTGTGTTGGCCAGGAGAGTATTTGACATATGAAGATGATGCGTGTCGGGCATGTTGGCCTTGCAAAATGGGTTTATGAGACTTTTCAGTGATGATAA
Organism: Bruguiera parviflora; assembly: GCA_019804595.1. Taxonomy (NCBI): domain Eukaryota; kingdom Viridiplantae; phylum Streptophyta; class Magnoliopsida; order Malpighiales; family Rhizophoraceae; genus Bruguiera; species Bruguiera parviflora. The sequence continues at coordinate 45,720 of CM034051.1, forward strand.
TAAAACTGTTATCACAAATTTAATTGGAGTCAATTTTATGAATACTTCCTTGCCTTTTTGTTTGAAATGAGTTTAATGTGAGATATAATAATTCTAAATCTTTCCTAACTAAAGAGTCTCAAGTCAACTTAAGTTATCTTTTTTTCTTCTCACCACTGAATTTGGTTACCCCTTTAATTGGAGCATTAATAAGTCTACATTAAACATGTTCAAACCAATTCAAATGTCACTTAGCTGATCTCCAATTAGTGCTACACTTTATTACAAATATCCTCGTTTCTTAAAAATGTGCTCTGCATATTTGTCCTGATGTTATGTTCGCGATAGAAATTGCTAGTCCCTTCCAAGAACCACCCGCTCATATGTCCCATCGAAACCTCCCAAGACAATAATAACTCGTGTGCAACATTACCATGACTAACACCCGCTCTGGCCCAAAATTAAGCAATAATTCAGTTAAATTATTAGGTGTCAAAGGCCACATATGTCACAAAATAAGCTATGTTTCTGGCTAATTTATGTGATAATAGAAAAAGACAGTTTGAACATACTGTCTCTGTAGTAGGCAAATGCACGGTCAAGAGCACCGTCTAAGGATCCTCCATCAATTCCTTCAAAATTAAATCTGGTGAAATGAAGGTAAAATGTTTGGTGTTAGTTTGATGTACGGCTGTTCAATCCAACAATGAAAACCAAAACTAGAGAAAAATGTGCTCGACTCAAATGATGTCTGCAAGAACAGTCATTTTATGTAAAGAAAATGTAATAATCAAATTATGCTGACAGTAACAGTTCAAAACAAATGTTTTTTGAGAGCCACACACCAACTACTTAAAATTAAAAAAGATGCTTCAGTGCAGGAGACTCCCACGCTGTGAACTGCGAAATCCGGGGAAGGGTCATAGTGGAGTAACCTTATCATTACGCTAAAACTCGCTCTCCTTCTATCATGAAGAGAAGTTTAGAAGGAGCCTAAAGGCTCATGGAAGAGATGTTTATGCACTTTTGACAGGTGTTAAATGAAATAAAAAAAAAGGGTGGTATGAGTTGGGGCTCCTTAAAATACAAATGCATGCAATGATTAAATAAAACTTGTTAGTGCCAAGTTCTATCATAAAGTTTGATGATCATCAAGTACTATATGAAATGTAATTCAACTATTCAAATTTCTCTGGAAAACTATTGGACACTTTAAATTTTCAGAGAAAGAGCATTGGGCGAGGCAAAGGAGTTGGCCATTTACAAACTCTGTTACCGGCCCACACTTTATGCATGCCATATCATCACTTCTAAGATGGCATAGATTCCCTCCACATTACTAAAAGGCTCCATCAACAAATGCACCCGAAAAAGATAAAATGTGGGAACCACACCAACTTTTATAGCACCACAGCACTTAAATTTGATAAAAGTAGACAATCCCTAGAATCCCATCCAAAAGTTTGTCTAACAATCCTGTATTCAGTGTGGCTGTTATTGATGTAAAAAGATGATAATACAATCATGTCTTTATACTGTAATCCTTGGAAGGATCCATCAACTTAAATTCCTGATCCACCTTATACCCTTCATTTCTGAAAAATGCACCATCTCTTTCCAACCAACCAGTTTGCTGAAAATGGCTGGCTGTGACTTGCATGCATATTGTACCAACATGTATTAACATGAACCAACCAGAATGGATTTCAGATCTTTCCTTATGGTCATAATATGAGTTCTATAGGCTCTCATTTGGCTGCTATTTTATAAAGTGTCAATTCAACTTTGGCCTATATTCATTGAGTTTTCTCTTTGCCGTCAAGTAAAGCTTTGTGCCACCAATCAAGTTGAGAATGTTACTCAAGGGATGCATGGAGTAGGTCAGAATGGCTGATGTCAGACTAAGATTAACACATAATTTGATTCTTATTGTTAACAGTACAGCAATCAGAAAATTTAAGGACTAACAAATTATAATCTCTGGACAAAAAGAACCAAGATCTACAATGAGAAATCATGTACCCATTAGCCATCTCCTGGTTTGACTGGTCATCCATGTCAAACACTGTGTCTGCAAGGCCACCAGTTTTTCTAACAATTGGAATCTGCAACAATCATTGCAGCTCAAATGAAACCTTCACCTTATTTCAGCATTACCCTATAATATGTCCATTGATCTTACGTATTTCTATTCACAGAGACAAAAGAAGCAAATATCATGCAAGTTACTAGAGGTTTGGCTATCATGTTATCAACTTATTAAGTATTAAGCAATCTGTAATGCCACCTATGCTAGCATTGCTAATTATCTAACAAAACACATTTAAACCAAAGAATGATATCTCAACAATCTGCCATTTACGCGGTCACCACAGGGCAAGAATGATGAGAAGGTTGTGCATACTGCACCATAACGCATTCCAATCATTTGGGAAAGTCCACAAGGCTCATACATAGAAGGAACTAACACCATGTCTGCTGCGGCATACAGCATGTGGGACAGCTCCTCACTGCATAAAAAAGAAATTAAAAATAATATTTGAGTTCTGTGTCAATAAGATATGCCTACAACTTTAGCAAGCAAACATAAATCTACCTGCTGCAACAGCTAAAAAAGAGTGTAAGATCCACGATTACTTGAAAAATAAAAGGATATATAAAATAATTAGGAAAGCAGTTGTATAGTAGCTACCAAAACGATTTACCTATACAACAATAAGATGCGCACGCTGGGACCTTGGTTATGCTACAAAATAGGCAGATATATCAGTGGTCAGTAGCTTCAATTACTTACTGTAAGATTAAAATAACAGAATTAGGAATACGATCAAGACATAGATTAAGAAATTAACATGGTAACTTTAAAACATGAACAGTCAAGAGAACCATAGCCTCATATCGGCCCACACAAGAAGGATCCTAGGATAGCTATGGATGTGCAGAGAAAATCAATGGGACCTTATCCATATTTTGATTGAATTAGAAGAGCTAAAACAAATGAATTTGACCTTGATATTGGTGAAGGGCATTAGCCATATCACATTGGACTTAAAAGGAGAATTAAAAAGCCAATGCCAAATAGTGACGAAAGCCAAAGCAAGCGCATGGAATACCAAAGCTGGTAGCATCATATATGGAGTAGAAGAAATATAGCCCCCAAATTCAGTACCAAATCAGCTAGTTGTTTGAATTCTCCTTCAACTCGACCATCTGAAGCTGTTCCAAGGACAACAATCTGTCCGCCCTACATTGACTCTAAGAATAGAACATTTCAAACATCACATATAATCATAACTCAACTGAAGGGATACATTTAGGTATCCAGTCATGAATATAAGCACGTGTAAAGAGAAAAATCAACATCAAGCCCACACATTTATATATGGGGTTCATTGCATGTACAGCAGCAAACATACAACAATATTAACTCAAGACATAAATCATAGCTATGGTCTACTAGGACCTCTTACAACCGAAAAGACATTATCTCATATCTCTTCCAACAGTGATCATGGAATATTGAAGACAGAATCAGTAAGTCCATATTCAATTATGTTTAGATCACTATCTTACCCACCACATTCAATATTTTAATGGTTTACACATTATTTATTAATGCATGAACCCACTAAGAGAGAAATATTGCATAAGATCTCTGTTCAAGAATAGGTGGTGATAAACATACAAGTTCTTCAACATGCCTAATTGCATGGGTAATCAAATGAAGACCCTTTTGAGCAACTAGTCTTGTAATACAGACAACCAATGGAACCTTTAGTGTCACATTCTTCACACTGCTTTCAGAAGCTAAACCAAGACCCCTTTGAACATAGTATTTGCATGTCTTCTTGCCCTCAATTGCCTGAGCTGCAACAAAGGAAATAGCAAGAATTGAAAATGGGAAGCAGTTACTGAAATTTCTAAACTTAAGAATAGATAAGTAGGATGAAACAGCATCCTTATAACACCAGCACACAACTCCAGATTCTTCCTAACTAATGCATGTGTAAATAACCAGATGTTGATTTCCTTGAAGCTAGACACTTATATTGAATATTAGGTTTACATGCATTTCAGGTGAGCCAAAATTGAAACTTCAGCATCAGCTTGAAGTTATCTTCACTTTATTTAATTACATCATAATATATTTTGATTGGAAAAACATGATATTTGTTGAAGGGAAACGAAAAAGGAGTACCAATGTCTGTACTCTAACTGTATGTATCTCAAAGTTCACTACAACACACTTAATGAAACAAGCAAAACTGGGCAGATTCATAAAGACATCTCTCTGACACCCAAAACTGAAGTATGCAGTCCATACAAAAGTTTTAAAAATTTTCCCTTTCCTATGAGAATTCCAAAGGACTGATGCCACCTGTAATCTTGATTATGCTCTATAATGCCCAAAGCCCTTTTTAGACATTTTTCTATCTGAGCTCACAACATCCTAAGCAATACACATGCAAGACTCCTACCTGGAAGGATACAATACTCCCACAAAGAACATCAAATTACCTTCTCTTTCCTTTTGACATTGTCTGATACTATTAAATTTTCTCCAGCAACCTCTTATGCTAAAAGAGAGACCTCTTAAGGATTCCCGTGTCCAAGTGGCTCTCCATTGGAAATTGCTCTTGCCTTGCCCAACCCCTTATCAAAAGGAAATAATAAAGCAATATAACACTAAAAACCTTACTAGAAGCATCGTCTTTACTCAACCATAATGGATTACTGGAAAACAAAAGTGCCAAATATATTTAAGAAGAAAAGAAAATGCCATTGGTAGGGCAGTCTTAGACACTCATCTAAATCTCTTAACAACAGTGCAGGTGCCCATACATCCAAATTCTATCTGGTAGCAGAGGATACAATAACAACAACCAAAAAGCGTAATCTCAAATTTAATTTGGATGGCTACATGAATCTTTTCTTGTCACTCTGTTTATTATGAACTGAGTCTAATGTGAGATGTAATTGTTCTGAATACTTTCTACCCAATGATTCCCAAGTCAACTTAGATTTTCCTCCCCCTCTCTTCTCACCATCACAGTGGAGGATGGGCAAAAAAAATTTTGTAGAAAAGAAAAGGTTGATTTGATGATTTCGATAGCAACAAGTGAAGGATTACCATTAAACTTAGCGGGTAAGAAAACATCAGCAGCAGGGTTCCACATTGCGGCATCAATCCCATTTAGTATGCCAAAGTACCTGTAGAATTACACAGTTATATGTAGAAGGATACAAAAGAAGAGGATACAAATAATAGATACACACAAAGTGCCACTGTGATGGCATTTATTAGGAAAAATCACCAATTGAGGCTTCAAAGCACTCAGCTTAGATATATTTGCAGCTAAGCATGGTTGCTTCTTTCAGGTACCAAGAAATATTGCTGCCAGACAGTTCAATGCATACAAGCATTACAGATTTTTTAACAGATCAAGTTTTCATGTGATACAAAATAGAAAGAGACCATAGCCTTAAATAAAAGATTACTTCAAGGGTTGTGCAACAAATTTAAGTAATAATAACTATTTGAGCGTTGACTGGGGCTTCAGAACAAATACTAGTTAGCACATAAGTTCCTTTCCACTTGTGTTTCAACCAAAAAGGACAATAATTGTGTCACAATATAGGTTTTAAAGTAGGCTCAAGAAGACTAACTAAACTTTAAATTAATGTCCAACCCCTTCTATGCAAGTTCAGCTTATATTCCAAATCAAATTAATGGTATGGTGCCTTGAGGAAAGATTGCAAAAGTTTCGTAGATCATTACAAAAGGTTATATGATGCACAGCCTCGATTTTTACATGTATGCAGTCTCCCAAGCACTAAATGTTCAACATTCAAGCAGTGCAAATTTCTAGTCGAGCTATCGCATATAGAAATTCAATTTGACAGCCTACATACATATTCAAGGACACACAAGCTTTATGGAATGGAGCATAAAACTATGTGGCTGTGCCCATCTTTATGCTTTGCACATATAGCCTTCAAGAGGGGTTTGCATGTGTTCCAAAGAGGAGAACTAGACTGTATATGGAGACCACTGATCATGTCATAGCTCCAGATGCAATAAGAACAATAAAGCTGAAGTCAACAATTGTCAAGATGGGTTTCTCCAGTTGTAGAAATTCACAAATTTGCATCATTTAAGTGAATCTAGAATCAGCTTTTCCAATATACCCCCCAAAAGAATTTGCTGAAGAATAAAAGCTCTCTATCATTGCTTGCAATAACATAATTGCAATTCTAGTATCATAAAAGCAGTTACAGGGTTGTCATTTTAACCATACCAAAGGAATGCAAGGTAACAGAATAAATTATTCTTGCAGATAGCTTATGAATACGAATTAAAAAAACAGGAAAAGCATACTTATCATGATGTCTTATCAAAGTGCTCGCCAACCACCCAGAGCAAAGCGTTTCCTTCAGATATCTTGGAGAGACTGCACTGAAAAATAAAAGAAGAATAAGTTAGTGAAAACAACAGGACATAAATGGTATAAGAAATAAATTTGCATCTATCTTGTTAATGATTGTTTGCAGGACACACGTTATATTATGCACTGCATCAAAAAATAAATTCCCTCTGTATCCATAAAGTCACATATTGCAAAACTTTCATTGGGAAGAAGAATGCAAATGGAAATTGTCTTCTGTGCCACAGTACAAAAACAGTATATGTACACTGACAAAAAATTTGAAATGTACTAATAAATGAAGATTTATTTAAGAAAAATTTCAGCATTTCAACCTTCCTGCTTCTGCCAACAATCCGCACAAAATTAGGCCCTATTAAGTAACCAACATCCTTACTATGGATAAACTGCCTCATGTGGAGGTGGTCTTAAACCTTTCACTCAAATTGTTCAACCCTCTTCTCCAATATATGGCACATCTTTTGACAATCTGAAGTACCAACATCAATTGCAGATGAGAGAAGTCTAATGACCAAGGATACATGCAAGTGCAAATTCAGCTTGATGAGACCATATGAAAACCATAGGATATGCCACTAGGCAAAAAAATCAGTAAGGCTACTCACACTACTGCATTGCTGTATACTATTCCACCTTTCAATAGACTCAACCTCTCTGGATTGTGGCCAATAGTTCGATCATCGACTGCCTGTCCATGATTGCAAATCTTTAGGAAGTGGAATGACTGGCAGTAAAATATTGTTTTGACTTTTGATGCTTGTGGCTTATTATCAAAAATAAAATGCTTGTGGGGGAGAAGATAAAAATGCGCACGAACTCATATCCCTACCCTAGTCAGATGAAGACATGTTCACTTGCAAAATGTGTTGGCATGTAGCTGATAAAATACTCTTATTGTGATTTAAGGATGCAATGGCACAGATTTCATCAATTTGAGAGATCTTTGCTTCCTGTTTCACACCACAGCATGCATGTGCACAAACACTCACTGACAACTACATACTGCTTATCTATCATGAAAAACTAACCTTATCCACAGCTGCATATATAGATCCATCAAGGCCACACTTGTTTAGTTGCTCTTGACTGCCAATACAAGAAAAGCGAAACCAATGATGAAAGATAAATAGGATGTTCACACTTGTTTAGATCCATCAAGACCACACTTGTTTAGTTGCTCTTGATTGCCAATACAAGAAAAGCAAAACCGATGATGAAAGATAAATAGGATGTTCAAAAGTTCATAGTTTATACAAGAGGCTTGTTGGAATTTGGTGGACAATATGCCAAGATCTTCATTGTTTAGAAACTAAGACCATTTCATTGGCATTAAAACCAAAATTATGGCAATCAGTAGGTAAGACACTATTGCAAAGGCACCACAACATTGACTATCACAGAACAATGAATTATAGGATAGCAAGCTTCACAATATGAATTCAATCCAAATCTACATAGATTGGTACTTTGACATAAACTTGGCCTCATAAATTTGAACATCTATCCACAAAAGATTTTAATATAATATGGCATTCTGTCATTATAATGCATGTTAAAAACAGAAGCAGAAAATATTGAGCTTCCAAGAGAAACAATCAATATTGACCAAATCAAAAGGAGTAGAATACAACTAAAATGCAAACTATTTTTTGGGCTCAACATCATCCACAGACTAACAAAACTACAAAAGACCATTGCTCAGATATGAATCAGTCAAATCTAGAGACAATAAGTATCACTATCCTTATATCTCTTTACATCATTATTAGCTACCAAGCATAGATGCACAAGGAGAAATAACAAAACCAAATAGAGATTGATTTTGAGAAACAGGTAGCTTACCGGCACTCGCCATGGTTCTCCATGTTGTGGATAGTCAATACTATTCGGGGTTTCTATCAAAGAAACTTAAACTTTAGAATGTTGAGCAAAAAATTTTGTCACCAAGTCAAAACAGCCAATTAACCACCACAAATATATACCTTCAGTGAAAGAACTTGGTACATATCCCAGTAAAGCAAGGGCAATGCACCTGTTTGCCATTCATGAACATGAATAACGTCGGGTTGAGTTCCTGTAACCTGCAAAATTTGCATATCATTAGAAATGGAAATGAATTCTTTTGCAAGCTCAAAGATGAGAATAAAATAAAGCATGGAAAAGAAGGATCAAGAAGATTTTAAAGATGAAAAACCAGGATATTGGACAAGTTGAGATATTACTAACTTAATCAAGTTGTTTTTACACTTTTTTGAAGCTGAGTAGGAAAATGCAGATGTATGTATTCTCCTGCATCGTACCAATGACTAGAAGATCAAGAAGTACAGCCATGTAGTTAGCTAGAGCATTTCTAAGGTCTATCCCATGTTCTCTAGTATATATAAAAGTTCAAGGCCACAATGCTCAAAGCTTGGTTTCCAACTCATATAGCCAAGCTAGAACTTCAGTCATCTAATCAAAAGTTCTTTTTTAGAAGTGAAAGACTTGGAGAAGAAAAGAAGAAACTCAAGAGAACCTGCATCCATTCAAGGCAAGCACGGCTAAAAAACAGATAGGCCTCTAGCTCATCGTAAGATCCTCCATAAACATGTTGCCCCTTAAAAAATTGATTGGATGGTTCAATAAATATAATTGGGATACCAGAAACTACTCCACGATATGCGTTTTTTGGGACCCAATTGCCATCATGATATGAGTTATATGAAGTAATCAATGCCAAGTCAACGATTTGATGCTTTGGAATGCACTCATAGAAAGGAAGCATAATATCAACAGAATGGCCACGCAATAGACATGCACGAGCAAGACCAGTGACAACATCCCCAAGACCACCCACTTTGGCAATTGGGGCCATCTCAGCTGTAACGTCGATTATGTGCATGAGATCACAATCCTTGGCAATGTCTATGTCTATGGGTACTCGCGATCTCACGTCCCAGGAAGGAAAATCCCTCTTCCAAAATGGGACATCATCATTAGCAGAAGGCCAAACGGGTTCTTGAGAAACAAAACTGGTAGCACTTTTCTCGGTTTCAGCACCCACCTGCAAAGACTAATCGTAATTCTTGCCAGTTAAAAAGAAATAATATTACCTTAATTAATGTTAAAAATTATACGACAGAAAGACAGGCATCATTAAAAAGGAATTAACAAAAAAAAAGAAAAAAAAAAAAAGAAAATCGTTGAGTCACAGCGCACACAACACACACACAAAAGTATAACGAAGGTTTTGATGTTATTAGTGGCGGAGAAATTGTAGAGGAAAAATCAGCATACTGAACAATTGTGTCATTAAAACGAAATCAAGAGCGCATTACTGAATTTCTATAGGCAGGCAGGCAGGCAGGTGGTTTATGCTGCGTTTCAAAGGGCAAAAATCTTGGAGCAAAGGTAATGAATGATTTAGGATTTCTTTCTTCCTTTCTTTCTTTTTATTGTGCTTTTTAGCAATAAAATAAAACAGAATGACCAGTCATAATAAACAGAGGAAAAAAAGGGGGTGGAGGGGAAGAAAGATGAAAAAAGAAGGAAATACCAGGAAGGAGAGATGGCAAGATGATTGAGAAGAATGGAATAATGAATGGTGGTGGTGGTGGTGGGTGGTTTTGTGGTTGCGAATGCTAGGCGCTTCTTTCCTGCAACTCAACAGCAATGGCTTACAGCACTTGCCCACTACTACTAATGCAGTCTCCATGGTTTTACGATTATCTTGCGTCCTTCTTTCTTTCTTTCTCCTTTTTTTGGGGGGGGGGGGCGCCCCCGGCGCTCTTATGAACAATCAAATCAATCCCCAATAATATCAGCCCTAAAAGCAAAGTCCATCAACAAGAGGATGAGGAAGACGACGACCAAGAAGAAACGGAAAGATATCGAGAATTGAATTCAAGAAACCCTTTCTTGTCTTTCTTTTTTAAGAAAAAAAGTTTCTTGAAGAAGGAAGGAATGAAAAGAGTTACACGGAGGGTAAGAAAACAAGGATGCGACAAAAGAGAAGAGAAGAGGAGAGAAAAGACAACGTCAGAGCATAGCAGAGAAATGCTTTTAAAATTTAAAAAGAAAGAAAGGGGAAAATGGTCGTTCTTTTGTTTTTTATTTTTTTTATTTTTTTGGGTTAAGGATATGATGCTGCTGCAGCATCAACAGCGGCAGCGTTTTCTTATCCTGGCTGGGGTAGATAGAAAGGGGAAGTAGAAGAAGAAGAAGAGACAGCCACAACACGAAATCGTAAAATCAATTCTCTCCTGCCATTGGAAAACACAAATATATATATATATATATATATTAGTTGGTTTTCACTGCAAGTGTTGGCGTTGGCCACAGACAGACAGACAGAGCTCTCTCTCTCTCTCTCGCTCTCTCTCTCTCTCTCTCCCCACAAATTCCCCACCAAAATAGCCCCCAATCTCTCGTCTCATCCCATCTCAGCTCGGTCAAGTAGCTGTTCTATATACATATCATGCGATGTCGGAGTTGGAGGGCGACGAAAATACTCAACAGTCTTTTGAATGGCTACAAAGAAGAAAGAAATTAATTTTGAGTTACTCTGCATTTGATTTCTGATGCATCGTACTACTTAACTCAACTTAATAAAATAAATAAATAATTGGTCAAACTCCAATCTTATTTAGGATAGATTGAGAGAATGGAGAAAACAATATTTTTCTTTTTTTTTTTTTTTCATCTGCCTGCTTATTTATTTATGATAAAGATTTACTGCAACGGCTAGTTCAGTTGATCCTATCTTTATTTTTAAAAAATTGATAACGCTCCTCCTCCCTTTTCTTTTTCTTTTTTCTTTCTTGTTTATTGAAAGAAATAGCAGTTATATATATATATATATATATAAAAGAACAGCCGTCCCGGTCACCCTTGCCGCCCTACCCAACTACGAATGACAGTTTTGCCGATGAATTAGCACAAAATTAATTATAAGAACTCCGTTATTGTCACGAAAACCAGATACAAATAAATTTATAACTCTGTACATTTTAACAGACATAACTTGAATTTTAAAAAATAACAGTTTGATAGTCTCAAAATTAATTTTTAAGTAAAATTTGCATGCCGTTAAACCACCCACAAACCGTCAAACCATATGACAATGCATTCTAACGCGTAAAAAACTTGCTCAATCCATATCCAAAAGACCGAGGGAGGGAATAGGATTACTCAAATCTCCGTGACGTGACAGAAGTGCATTGGTATAATCAATCGGTGGATTTTGGGTATGGTAATCCATGAGCTTTGCTCCGTCCTCTAAAATTATACAACTACGTTTGCTTGCGTCGGATGAAGGGGAGTCAGTCGGGCACGAGTAAGATGAGAGAGAGAGAGAGAGGAGGCACATTTTCATGTCGTGGGGCCTTGATCTCATAATAATCATCATAAATACCACCAACAACACCGTTCATCTGATCAGTCTCAGCCCCCAAAAAAGTGCCAAATTTCCCGATGTCAGAGGTCTGTTACCCATGCATATACACGTTACTCAACTTCCACTTCGATTGAAGGCACCGGTAAGTAATAAACCATCACCCAACCCAAATCAGAAAGAGGTCCACGAACTCCCGTCCCATGTCCGCAAATCGGATTAAAGCCCATAATGTAATCCCAAGAAGGAGTGCCCAGACTCTGTTCAAAAACTAAAAATTATATATATATATATAACAAAAAAAGACATAATAATAATTATTACGGAGGATCGAGAAGATCATGCGTTGAAGTGAAAACGTTTGCCCTCTTTTGTTTGGGGTGGTGGTGGGGGAGGGGTTGGAGGGAGAAAAACGTTAAGGAAAAAAATGTATGCACAGAACACGAGTCTTCTCGAGCGCTGATTAAGCAACAGATATCCCATTAGAATATATAGAGAACCTGAAAACAAACACTTCTTATCACACATGACATGACATCCCTTCTTTCGCTATCTTAAAAATCGAAAATAGAGACCCATGTGATAAATGCACAATGCTGAAGGCCTCTGCTCTTTCTGCCTCTTCTTCTTTCTTTTTCTTTTTACTTCTGATCCCCTCTCTGCCTTCTTCTGTATCCTTATGTCTTACCATCCTGTTTCTCCTTTGTTCAGTGAAATCAGTCCAAGGTCGTTGGCACAGCCATGCAACATCTGAAACGAGCCTTCCGTACAGTGGTCATTGTCTCTATCTCAGCAAGTTCAAGCATATTTACAATTTCCACCAAGTGGGGCCTTACATCAGGGTTGGCATCTCAGCAATGGGTCTTGATCTCGCTAAGAACAGGTAAGCAATCACTCGGAATTATTGGACAGGCGCCCTTGTCGACAACCGCAAATGCTGCCTGCACTGCTGTCATGTTATGGAAAGGAATCATTCATTTGACAAGTTCCCACAAAACAATCCCAAAGCTATAGACATCCACTTTGTATCATTTCCCTGGAGTGCCCCACACACAAACAATGCCTGATTTACCAGAAATTTCAAATTTGCAGATCTCGAGTGACCAAGCTCTGCATTTTGTATCCCCTTCTATGAGAAAACATAACACACACTAGTCAATAGCAGGCCAATGTAACATACTTGAATTACCAATAAAGATGACAATAAACAGGTAAAATGATCAACATTGAAACCTACTTCAAGTCAATGAATCACTCAAATTTATTTCCTGTCAAGTACACGTATCGCCTAATAAGCTGAGTACTGAGGAGACAATAATAATATAAATCATGATAATAAAAACAGTAGTAACAATAGCTATAACATTAATCACAATAAATGTCAGAATGCAGATGGTTAACTTGCTAGATCATTGGCTGGGGAACATGCCAGTGTTGACAGAAACTTGTAGCGAGCACTTTTAGTCAGTTATAGCCAAAGGCTACTAAAATCCCTTGCATGGCTACACCCAATACAGCCCCAAATCTTGTAAACTCTGAGTCGAGCATCACATAAAGCTATATAATATTAGCTCTTGAGTGTGTTCACATCATGAAATTAAAGAGGGAACGGAGACTGCTCAGCCCTAATAAATACGTGCTATAGTTTCTCAAACTGCCTGCTAAAATGGACATTAAAACTATCTGTTCCGGCCTGCAGATATATCTAATCGAAGATTATTGGAATGAACTTTCTTCCTTAGCTTCAACAACAGGAGGGGATAAATGGCCCTAACAGTGGAGGTGGAACAAAAAAAATATTTGCAGCTTCTAATTGTGCTGTGGGCCAAACAGCGTAGCAGATCAAAGAGGTAAGAATTCTTAAAGATTTTTGTTACTTGGCATTTGGAAGTGTTAAGCCACTTTTCAATCGGACAATTGATTATTGGGCCAAATTAGATTGAAGATTACCAGGGGCTATCTTCTGCCACCTCACAGACCCCATAGGGCTCGGGATAAGGGGGCAATTTTGGGTGACATTTTGAAACAGCATGAGTCCAAGGAGCAAAGTCATTAAAACTCAACTGACATACATGGAAATCTGGACAGAATAAAGAACCACAACTCATGGCATTAAGGGTCATGAAAACCATTAACATACTATAGTTCTGTCCAGCACTATTGACGGTTAGCTATATAATGAAAAGCCTTAACACAATAGCAAAGAGCATCAAGTGTACAGAAACCAAGAGTGTTTTCTTTTTTCACAGAAAAAGGGTATGGGGAAAGAGTAGTAAATAAATAAAAACCTAAGCAAACTTTCAGTTAGAGACCATACGGTGCCATCCCGCAATATGTTCATGTCTCTGGTGTCATTCCCTCTGTCTGTACTTCAATTCTAGCAACCCCAAAATCAGCCATTTTGATAGATTTGTCCCCAAAAATCAAAAGATTGTCAGATTTTAAATCTCTATGAATCAAACCAAGTCCATGAACACATGCCATCCCTCTCGCAATGTTCAAGGCCTGCTTGACTGCCAGTTTCAGTGGCACAGCCCCAATTTGCCACTTAATCAAAAACTGATGCACAGAACCTCCTTTAGCATACTCCGTAACCATGCACCATACCATTGGTTTTCTGCATGCACCAATAAATCAAACTACATTGGGGTGCTTTAATGTTGTCAGCATCACAACTTCCTGCTGAAATTGTTGCTCCGTTAGCTTTGCCTTCTCAGGGTCATTTTCAGGCCTCTCTAATATTTTAATTGCGACATCCTCACCATTATAAGTACCTCTATAGAGTTTCCTGAAAGCCCCTTGAGCAAAAGGTGGCCCCATTTTAAGCATCCTTAAATCAAATGTCCACTCATCAAAATTTTCAAGGCCCTCTGTTGGGTAAGTACCATCCATTAGAGCATGGGCCAGGCCAGAGCATCATCACTTAAAGCATGTCTGACCCTCCCTCTATGATTGCCACTATTCACATCAGTAAAGTCGTCATTAGCATGTGGCTTTCCTATATGGTTCAACATTTGAGTATGAGAATTGTTTGAATCAACACTGCTTACATTAGTAGTAAGAGAACCTTCATTAATGTTCATTGGCATGCTCTCATAACTTTCAATTGACACGTTGGAATTCTCAGCAAATCCTTGCGACAAACCATGATATCTGTTATCACAGTTGTTTAGACTAATTATAGCAGGAAATTTGTGTCTGCCTTCCAATATTTTGATCTTTAACAATCAATAACCCTTTGTCTTTATATCTTCAGCATTAGAATCCAAAACCAAATTGTAACCTTCAAAAAACACTGAAAACAAAATTGTTCCCATCAAAAAGAAATAATGAAAGAAAACAAACTTGTTCATAATCTCTTTTAGCGTAACATTCAGAATGATTTGCAATCAATTTTTTGTTTAAGTTACTAAAATATATACAAACACAGGGAGAGGAAAAAAGGTCTTCACTGGAATAGGGCAATAATCCTAAATGCTGACAGAGTGAACCAAAACATGACTTTTCAAGACCTCTTTCGGGAGAACACTCAAAAAAAAAAAAAATAATAATAATAACTCCGTGACGCTGAGAATGTTACCACTTGTATAAGCTCTTTGTAATCCGTACCTAAAAGGAATCTTGAAATCAGAATAGCACCACATGCCGTCAAGTACAAAACAGCCCAAAAGAAGAAGAAAGCTTTAAGCAACTTGGGATGATCGTTAAAGAGTCAGAAAGAAAAGTCAGCAGAACCTACACATGACTCATATAAATCTAACAGAAACGAAAAAGCCAATCAAGCAATCCGAGGAAACATAGCCTCACAGCAATCCCAAAAGGAACTCTGGGAAGCCAAGCTGTTCAGTCAGCCCAAAAGCAGAAGACTTGTGCTAAAATAACCACGCCAAAACAATTACTCAGGAAACAAGATTTATAAACAAACAGACAAAACCCCATCAAGAGAAACTTATTAAATAGCCAATTTAAGGACTTGGAAATGAAGAAGGCAGGGATATGTGCACAAATTTACCTGGATCAAAAAGGGCCTTGATTTTGGGATGTCGTCTGGTTGAAAGTCCTCAAGAGACAAACGGCGGAAGGGAGTGTGGAAGGCCAAAGCTAGAGCAGTCCAATGGAAGCAAATACCGACGAGTACAATTGAGGATGTTTTCAAGAACTCCATAGCAGGATAACTCTTCGAACATTTCTAAATTTTGAAGAATTTTTATAATTAAATTTTAATTTTTTGATTTTGCAGATTAATCTTTAATTTTTAATTTTTACTGCACATTAATTTTCTTAAAATAAAAATTTATCTAACTATTAAATATCTATTTCGACCCTATGCGCATCTTATCAACATATATTCTAAAAATATAAATATAAAATGTAAAAATTTTTTAAAATTTTTAAAATTTTTTCCTTATCAATTTAAAAAAATAAGTATAATAAAAAGAAAAAATATTTAAAATATATTTTAATAATATATGTTAAATATTTTTATAGAATTTTTATTAAGTGAACAGTTCAATCAAATTTTATTAAAAAAAGAAACTCAGTAAAAAAAATTAATATTTAAAATTAATTTAAACATTTTAAAAATTTAAAATATAATTATAAAAATCACTAAAAAAATTAGAATTTCTTAAAGATTTATCTCACGACCAACATCGTCTCCTTGAAGAGACCGAGAAAAACTACAGTAAATGCAAGAAAATGTATATATATATATATATATATATATCAGAAATATTCAACATAATAGACATTAGAAAAACATAGGATGGAAACTGCTGTACTCTAATTGTTAATTTTACAGTAAAGTATATACGTATTTGTGAGCGTCTGCGGATAACGATGTAAATACCATTCAATTCATGCCTGTGTTTTCTTCGTTATGTTTTTGGTGATTGGACTTTGCGGGTTGAAAGATCTATCCACGTGGCAGGGTGGATTGTTTTTCCTACTTTCTTTTATTGCCGAAAGTGTGTGGTTAAAGTTAAACACATGTCATGTTATATAAATATATATATTTCATTCAAGTGTAATGCCTCTCATTTTCAATTGAGATAAAGCATTTTAGGTTAGTGCATTTCAAGCCCGGTGTCGTTGTCAATTATATCAAAGTGATATCAGTTTTCTTATTTATCACTCATACATATTAATATTAACTACTAAACCACACGCATAAACATTAACATCGATCTGTTTACATGTGCAATATTATATTATCAATAATTAGCGTGAGGATGGAGCCGAACGGGAAGGCCCTTTGCAGGAACCGGCAAGGGGTCGACAACGATGTTCTCGTCTGGAAGGAGCTTGTGAAATTCGAAGCGCTTCACCAGATTGTGGATGAAAACGAGTATCTCCAAGCGAGCGTATTCTCTACCAGGGCACATCCGAGGGCCCCCGCCAAAAGGAACAAATGTGTACGGGGCTGGTCCCTTCCCTTCGAATCGCCTTGGATCGAATTTTTCCGGTTCTGGAAAATATTCCCCATTTTTGTGGGTCGAATTTGCGCTCCAATACAACTGCACGCGCATGCGTCAACCGAATGGAAGATAGGTAAGATGCATTAGCTAGACCCAAAAGTGTAATGATTATAATAAAACCGACAAATTAGGGTCGACAATAAATTATTAGTGACATGTGCATTGCTGATCTCAGAACTACGAGAAAAGGGGAAACCTTCCAGCCCTTGGGAATGGAGAAACCATTGAACACGAAATCACTGATGGCCTCCCTGAAGGCGCCCTGGAGCGGAGGAGCGAGTCGCATCACCTCGCATGCTGCGTTCCACGAGTACTTCATCTTCTGAACGTCATCCCAGTTCAACAATTCTCCCGGGCCTTTCTGTTTCGCGATCTCCATTTGCTCTACGCATTTATTATGTTATGTTGCAACAAACAACAGAGAGAGAAAAAAACAAGTTTAATGAATTGGACACTTAAAATAATTTTTTGCGAAAAAAAAAGGGCCTATGTATATTTTTCTTCATAACTCACCTAAAGAGTCAAAACAAAAAAATTAAGTTAAAAAAAATTAAAACTCAAATTAAATATTTAAATATTTTTAAAATTAAATAAACGTTAATATATAAATAATTTATTATTTATTTAAAAATAATTAAATATTCAAATTAAATATTTAAATATTATTAAAATTAAGTAAATGTACCTAAACACTTCATTATTTTTTTTAATTTCACTGTATATATATATATATAGAGAGAATTAATAGGATTTTATTTTTTTTTGAAAAAAAAAATTTGTTATGTCTTAAGCTTTTAAGGGCCAACTGAAAAGCAAGCATGGATATATAAGCAAATAAAGATATATAATAAGTAAAAATACGTACCCCGGTAAACTTGGCCATAAATATGAGGCAATTCGGCAAGAAACTTGACGATGAAAGTGCAGGCAGCACTAGCAGTGTCATGGCCACCGATCAATAGGCCCAGGATCTTGTCCGCGATTTCCATCTCGCTCATGTACTCTGATCCGTTCTCGTCGGTCGTAGTCAACAACATGTGCGACAGTATGTCCTGCGTCGGCGACGCATTTCCCTCTGCACGTTCCCTCTTCCTCTGTCTGATGATTCCCAAAAGCTGCTTCCTGATGAAGTCGGAGGCCTTGATGGCCCGCCGAAACGGAGTCCCGGGCAAATCAATGGGAATGGATATGATTCCGGAGGCCAAATGGCTGAAAGGCTCCTCGAATTTTGCCACTTGGTTGGGGTCCTCCATACTCAAAAACAGACGACAGGCCAACCAAAAAGTGTAGTTCTTCGCAAGAGGAAAAACCACAACCTGTTGTCTGTTTTCCCATCTCGAGGCGAAGTGTCTCTGTGCTACGGCGTCCATGATTGGGATGTACCGCCGAAGAGCCTCGGGTTTAAGGAAATGAGGGAGCATCTTTCGCATTTTCTTGGCTTCTTCTTTGGAGGATGTCTGGAGGGAGGAGGGGAAGATCTTGTTCACGGAGTCGGGCCACCAAGCCACCACTAGCTTGTTCTCGCTGGAGAACAAGAACTTGTTGCCGGACGCACCGCATAGAGCAGCGGCAGGCTGACCCAGAAGGTTTGTTTTGAATACCTCTGATGAATATTTGGCCACCCGATCAAAGATGAACTTCTCGGGATGTCCTTTCCATCCTGTGGACAAGAACTCGAGGCTCTCCCCCAAGAAGGGAAGGCCGGTCTTGCCCGGAGGGAGGTTAGTATAGCTGTAGTACTGCGATCGATGCTTGTAAAAGATGACAAACAGGAAGAGAATGGTGGAGGACACAAAGGGGAGGAAGGGGAGGAGGATGAGGAAGAAAAGCTCCATCTATATATATATATACATTAATTCTTTGGGATGTTTTAATTTCTTTTGCGTCAGGGAAGTGAGGCATGTTTAAGGTAAGGCCTCTCTTGTGCCAATTTATAGTCAAACCGTACGCTTCCGGTTGTTTGTTTGTAATATGGAGTTCGACCTCGAGTCAATTCATGAGAGTGGTGGCCCTATAAAAGCCAAACTTATGGTTGTTAATGACCCAAAGACGCCTAATTAACATTCACCTTATTATGTGCTATGTTTTGTTGTGTATATATATGTCTAGTCTAGCATGCATATTAACACTTTGTTTTTCGGTGTCACTAATCTATAACCAACCAATAATTTTATTTGCAAAGGGTATTTGTACTCTCATGTTCTTATCTCTAAATATGGGTGTCAGTTAAGTTAAACGGGAGTTAAAGTCTGATGGGGCATGTACCCCCCCCCCCCCCAAAAAAAAAGAGAGGAAAAAAGAGTGGTGGTGTGGCCCATGACCAAAAAGGCCTCAAATGAACCAAAAAGAAATCATATTTCATGTTCAATTCTATCATATTCAAAGTCATACATGGAAGTTGAAAATATCTACAACCATTAATATCTAGCCCAGAATTCCAATTGATGTTTTTTTTTTCGTATATATAGATTATCACAGAATTTGGAATAATAATAACGATAACTAACAATTCCGCATTAACTAATTGAATTTCATTAGTTATTTAAATGAAATTAAAAGCTGTATTTATTTTCATCTTTCTTTTTGTAACCTTTTAGGACTATATGAATAGGGAAAAAATTACAACAGACAGTGCTAATGAGTAGCTCTAATATCTGTAAAAGGTAGATTCAAGATCTTCGGGAAAGAAAAACCAAGAGATCGCATGCAGCCCGCATTAAGTAACTTATAACAAATATTTTGCAAGAAAAAGTGGGAGACAATGAGGGAAAAGACAAAGGAGAGGTGAATGCTAAAGTTAATTGGCTTTATGGAACTTGCGATGAACGTGCATGGAAAGGGGAAGGAATAGAGTAATGTGAAAGAAAAGGAGACCTGTAAGGAATTGGGGAACTGCGGGCGGGTTGTTAAACTAAAAGCAGAGAGTGGTAAAGTCGGTCGTAAAATGGGCAAACCAAAAGAGGTGGCAGGCGGTAAGGAACTCAGTCGTAGTCTTATACGGCTACGAAAACGGATGGTCTGGAATCCCTCTGCTTCCCAGTCCCCATTTGCTTTTCTCGGGAAAGCATCTATGCTTGTTGTTTGGGTCCTTAATTATTGAGTCACAATAATCCGTCAACGTGTTCCTTTTTAACTTTTGTCTTTTTCACTCCTCCATCATCTTTTCTTCTTGTTGACTATCTTTTTCTAATTTTCCAGCTTAGAAGAAGTTGTATTGAACTACATAATAGAAGAGGATAGATGAATTCTGAGAGTTCCAAGGTGGATTTTTTCTTCTTTCAAATTATGATGTTCATGCATTTTATTGCATGCATTATATATTAAACTTTTTTCCGAAGGCGTGTACCCAGTTGTTAAAACTAAGTCATCAAGGCGTTTTTGGAAGCAAAGAAAAAATTTTGTACAAGGTATACAACACAAATAGGACGACGGTCCACCCAACTTCCCATTGTTTTCTTGATGAAAGGTTCAATCGGTACAACACAAATAATAGTTACGCATTCAAATAGCGATTCCAACAATTTCACGTTTCCAACCATGCCAACTTATATCCAAGACAAAATGTAATGGAAAAAATGAAAAAAGAAAAGGGAAATCCATCGACGTCTGACCTACGCGACACCCACGAAGCAAAACGGATGGTCCGGTGCCATCAAATGCCTTTTCATTACTCGAGGGCATATCAAGGGTAAAGAAACAAATGTTACTCTCGCCAACCTGCCTCCATATATGCCAGTAAATAAAGAAATTAAGGGAGAGCATCTTTTCCTTTTCTTAGCATTAATAGCAATTAATCAGAAATGGAAAGATGCCAATCACCGTCGTATAAAAAACGCTTTTTTTCATGCTAATATGAAAAACATAAATGAAATTGATGTCACTCATATTAAAATAATATTACTTTTCAATTTTTTTTTATAGAAAAATCGCATTGATGTACACAATAACAAATAAAATGTGTATTAAGTAAAACAAAACGTGTACGACAAAAGTGAAAAATGTAATAACATGAATTATCACCTTTACTATATTTTTCACTTGTCTTCGTGCAGATTTTATTTTACTCCATATACATTTTGTTAATGCTCAAACACACTGCATGATATTTTTAAAAATATAAATTTTTTTAAAAAATAATAATATTATTATATTTCAAATGAAATAAGGTGAGTCATATGTCTGAGATGTTTCCCTGTCCCCAATCTAGGTGGTGTTTTTGTAGGTAGAAATGGTTCCGGCGGATTTAGACGGAGCCCGGCCCATCATTTGCAATTGATCGTTTTTTCAGTCGACTCGAAATGATGGAAAAACTGGCATTTATTCATTTGGAGCTCTTACAGCCTGCAAATAAATGTATTATCGTTTTCGATTCAACAACATCATCAGGTATTAATCCAGATGTGTGCTGATACAATAATGATTTAATTCATAAGATTTGGCCCCTTGAAATAATATTTCTGCTTACAATAAAGTCAATATATATATATAATGTGCCGAGTCTACCGACACATCTCAAAACAAGACCACGGCTTGCATTGCATGGCAAGCGTGGGATTGAATTGCGGGTCGCAGACTCAGGGCGATGCCGGTGGTCTGTTTATCTTTATAGATCAGATCTATATATATGGTAGACATTTTCTTGATTTTGTCCGTACTCATAAACTAACTATTGACCTGCTTTTTTATCAAAAAGAAAAAAAAAAAAAGAAAGAAAAGAAAAGAAAAAAAGCGGCTGTACATGATGCGGTTAATGTCTTGCCAACATATCATATCATAACGCATGTGAATGAAGCATATGTAGTCCCAAGCCCAACAGCACCCATACATGTACATGATGCATCGTGGCAAAGGGCTACTCATGCGCACCCAAATGGACGATGGTGATTTCCCCCTGCTCAGCAGGCTATTATTAAGTCATCATCACAATTGTGCATGTTGCTTTTCTCCAATCTCTCTGCACATATATTCTTCTCCGCGCATCAAAATCGACTCTCCTCATCGAAAAATCATTGCGTGTTTATTGAGACGTAAGAATGTGATGAGACATATGGCAGATGTGCTCTTCGGCAGAAAAGTCCACAAACAAAATAGGACACGACGATGTTT
This sequence comes from Bruguiera parviflora, assembly GCA_019804595.1. Classification (NCBI taxonomy): domain Eukaryota; kingdom Viridiplantae; phylum Streptophyta; class Magnoliopsida; order Malpighiales; family Rhizophoraceae; genus Bruguiera; species Bruguiera parviflora. Next base: position 68,099 of record CM034051.1, read on the forward strand.
TTTTTTTTATTATTAAAAAAAACCCTGAAATCTAAATATGACATTCACGAACGCACGGAGTCCATACTTTATTATTATTGTTGTTGTCGTCGCTGTTATTCGGATTCCAATTCGGAAGGTCGGAAGAAGGACGTCATCCAAACTTGGTTGTATGCAATTCGCTATCTCCTTGTTTAATAGTGCCCCTTTAACCCAACCCCAACCCCCCCCCCGGGGCGGGGGGCGGGGCCTCCAAGGTACGAGTACCATCCTGCTCCTATTTTAACATTTTCCTTATTTTGTTCTCAGGTTGGATTAGAATCAATCAATTGTTTCTTTGTAAACTCTAATGCTACCAATAAAATAAAATAAAAAGATCCAGGGATTTTTTTTTTTTGTTTGTGAAGGATGTCTATTTTATTTTTAACGCTGCCGCTATTGTTTCGTGGAGTGGAATGGAATGGATTGTTACCATTTTTCACATCATGCACATTGATGAGTTAATAGAGAAATTAAATCAATTAATGACACATCATCAATGGAATTACCCTCCAACCTCCAACTCCATATCGCATATTCCCTTCTGTTTTACTTTTTATCCAGGCCTCTCTGTCGGCCCGACGGCGTCTATCAGTATTAGTAGTAGTACCTCTTCCCTGTAACTGCTACTACAGGACAGTACTAATTCATGCAGTCTCCAACGGACGACTTATTATTATTATTTGCAAATTATTCCTATTAGAAATTTTATTTATTAAAGGATATGCGTACAGCTTGCCTCTCCGCCTAATCCCTTTGGATTGGACTCTGGATCATAGTTTCCTTTTATTTATTTGTTTGTTTATTTATTTATTTTTCTTGCCCATACACTGTATAGTATATACTGCATACAATGGGCATTCCCATAACTGTTTGCAACTTCCTGTCTAATATTCCTGACGGAGGCTATCGAAGACTGTCTTTTGGTATGTATTAAGTTGATTTCCATTTTGTACAAATATGCGCGTGACCGGCGCATCTAATTTAAGCTTCACGGTACACAGTACTAATCGACCCCTTTTTTCAATTATTTTATTTATTTTTTTATTTTTTTATAGGTATACACTCCTTATATGTTCTTCCTATATGTCAAATTAAAGAATCTTCCACAATTTGCAGTATCTCAACATATTATTGTACACGTTCCATGCAGTATGCATCACAAGTCAATACTACGCTCGATTCCTTTTAATTTTATTTTTCTCTTTTTTAAATGCGATCTTGCAATTGCGCTATATATAGATTGAGAGGTTGCATCAAGATACATCCATCAACACACAGATATAAATACATACGCCGGACGTCTAAGACGCTCTGCATACAACTCCAATCAAAATTTTGTTAGTGGGAGAGAGAATGTGGAAGCTAAAGACGGGAGAGGGGGAGGAGCGTCGGTGGCTAAGTACAGTTAACAATCAGATTGGGAGGCAATACTGGGAGTTCGATCCGACTGCTGGAACCTCGGAGGAACGTTCCCACGTAGAAAGGCTTCGCCTCGACTTCAAAAAGAACCGCTTTAGTGTTAAACAAAGTTCTGATCTCTTAATGAGATTGCAGGTACAAATTACAATATGCACCCACTGCATCACACTCTCTCTCCCTCTTTGCGTGCATATCATATAAAAACTACTAGGGTTTAATGATAGACGTAGTTAGTATAAATCGAGTGCTTTTCCTTTGCCATCATTACTCAGAACTCCAATAGCCTAGTGGCCTGAGCCCAGTGGTGAAGTAAGTGCTGAATTCTCGAGAGGTCTTAAGTTCAGAACGCCCCACAATTTTCATATAGGAATGGCGCCTTCACATGACCACTGGGTGTGGGGTCTGTCATTCACATGAGCCACGGACAACGTCTCGAGGCTCACGTACACGGGATTTATTGCTAGGTTGCAGTTCCTTGTCATAAAAAAATTAAAAAAAAAGAGAGAGAGAAAGAAAAAAAAAGAGAGAGAGACAATATTCCCGCCATATTCAATTGTAAATAGTTTCTTAAAAAAACATTTACCCAAGGACTTCACCAACTAAATCAAGTTGATAAGCTAAAAACTTGACTCTGTTGACAAAGCGAGTGTATTACATCATATCAGCCAATGTTAAATTTTTGCAATCAGTCTGTAAAGCAGCGCCAGCAAAAGATCCCAACTCCGTAATTTGAAAAAAAATTATACGAGATGCTTCAAAACAAAATTTGGTCGGAGGAGCGAGGGGAGAATCCGAACTAATCAACATCTGGGGGGGGGGGGGAAACGTAATAATTAACATAAAATTTTCTTTAAGAGGTCGAACCTGATGCTAAAAAAACAAAAAAAGGGTAATTGAGCCATACCCTTCGGATTTTAAAACCTTGGGCCCACGCCGCGCCGATAAGCTATAAGCATCCTCGGTTGGGCCACAGCCGAATTATGGTGCCCACAGTATTTTTACTCCACGGTCCATGTCCTATGAGGCAGGTTCCTGAAAAGTCCCGGCCTATTTTTCTTTTGTACACAGACTTGGGGGAGAGAGAGAGAGAGAGAGAGAGAGCGTCAACAACAGTACACTGAGCCCATCCCTTTCATGGGCTATGTGTCTGAATCTCTTGGGCTGGGTTTGATCTGATGTTTGTGACTGAAAATTTGAAAACAGCTTACGAGGGAGAACCCCGTAGGCCCAATTGCACCTGCAGTGAAAGTCGAAGACACGGAGGAGATAACAGAGGAAGCGGTGACGACCACTTTGAGAAGGGCCATTTCCTTTTACTCTTCCCTTCAGGCCCATCATGGCCACTGGCCTGCTGAGTCTGCTGGCCCTCTCTTTTTCGTTCCTTCCATGGTAGGCCCACAAAACCCACCTTTCCACTTTTGGGTTTTTTCATTCAATTATTCGATGGCGCGTGCGTGTCTTCCTGTTCCTGAAAATATGTCCGCCGGTGCAAGACGGTGATTGCCTATAATTTTTTTTTTTTTTTGGTACATCGGAATTGTATTAATTAAATAATGATTATACCACGACAATATACGCACGTGTACGCAGGTAATAGCATTGTACGTCACTGAGTCAGTCAATGCGGTTCTGTCTCGAGAACATGTCAAAGAGATTGTTCGGTACATTTACAATCATCAGGCAAGCACATTATACAATCCAATTTCAACGACAAATACGTTTAAGCCATCCTTAGTTACGAAACTTGTTGATACTTTTCTGTGTTTTCTAAAATCAATTAGAATGAAGATGGTGGGTGGGGATTCCACATAGAAGGGCACAGTACAATGTTCGGGTCAGCACTTAACTACATATGCTTGAGGTTGCTCGGAGAAGGACCCGAAGACGGCGAGGACATGGCTATGGCTAAAGGAAGAAAGTGGGTTCGTGAGCACGGTGGCCTTCTGGCCATTCCTACTTGGGGCAAGTTTTGGGCTTCGGTGAGTCCAATAATGTTGACTCAGCGGTTCATTATTATGCCTACATCTAAATGTGTGCTTTGCGTGTGCATTATTTTGTAAATAGTTTATCCTCTCCTCCTTTCCTTTACTTTTTTATATTTTTTTTACTTTCATTTTTTCTAGTGATAAAGTTCAAAACACAAAAACGTCGAACCAGAAAAAAAGGAAAAAAAAAATAAAAAAGAAGAGGACAACCGGCCGACTAGCCCTACATATATATATATATATATATATATATCAAATCATCGCACGACGAGTTGAAAATAGGAAAAATGAATTAACGTCTTTCTATTGTATTTCTACGGTATTGATCATTCACATAGATGCTGGGAATATACGAGTGGTCAGGCTGCAATCCATTTCCGCCAGAGCTGTGGCTACTTCCTCAGTCTTTTCCCCTTCATCCAGGACCACCTCTCTCAACCTCAGATGATATCACAATGTAGAATGGGCAGATGCATGTGACTAAGCAAACGGCTGTAGTGCTTTCATTTAACCGTGAAAAATGTGCTGTGCAGGGAACATGTTGTGCTGTGCACGCCTAGTTTACATGCCAATGTCATACTTATACGGCAAGGGGTTTGTTTATCCCACCAATGGACTGCTTCTCGCACTCAGACAAGAGCTCTATAATGAAACTTATTATCAAATTAACTGGAACCAAGCCCGTAACACGGTTGCAAAGGTAATTAAGCTGAATTTCCATGAAACCATGGTACACAGATATGTCTCAAATCAATCCTTACCAAAATAGTAAGTTAATATGCATCACCACAAAAGCTTGCACCTAAGGCTTCCATTTCCTACTCCCCCAGGAGGATGTCTACTTCCCACATCCTCTGGTACAGGACTTGACATGGGGATTCCTCTACAGTGTAGCTGAGCCCCTTTTGACGCGTTGGCCTTTTTCAAGGCTGAGGGAGAAGGCAATGAAAACTGTAATGGAGCACATACATTATGAAGACGAGAACAGCAACTACCTTGGCATCGGATGCTTAGGAAAGGTAACAAATTGATAACTGCATACATATCTAAGGCTAAAAGTTTTGGCGCATCGCTCTGTATATATATATAGCTGAAATTAACTTCTGCCATCAATCCAAACAATGGACCTATCAATGGACCTATAAATGTAATGAATTATGAAACCAAGCTCGGGGGCATATATAGGTCAGCCAAAAGGCAGAAGATAAAAAATATATATATATTTAATGTATGTGGGGGTATTCATTGGTGAGTGGTGACTGAGAATACTGGTGATATTGCTTGTCCTGTGGCAGTTTTTATGCCTTATTTCATGTTGGGTGGAGGATCCCAATTCAGAGGCTTTCAAGCGCCACCTTGCCAGGCTCCCAGATTATTACTGGATTGCTGAAGACGGCTTGAAGGTTCAGGTACTTTTGGACCTAGAGGAATATGACCCAAATATTTTACTCTGTTAAAGGACAACCCCCCCTCCCTTATAAAAAAAAAGGAAAAAAAAACATCGAACATCATTCATAAAGCCATTTTTACTTCGTAAACGATGAAACTCAACTTGTGCTACTTGTTGATCAATAAAAAAATAAATAAATAAATAAATAACTTGTGTTTTGCAGACATTTGGAAGTCAGATGTGGGACGCAAGTTTTGCTATTCAGGCAATCGCGTCGAGTGACCTTTACCGAGAATATGGACCAACACTTCATAAAGCACATGCTTTTGTCAAAGCTTCGCAGGTTAATGTTTTTCTAATTACATCTTCAGATTGCCAATTAAGATTGAGTTTCCTAATTACTTAAGTAACTAAAACTTGGACTGTCTTGATTACGTCAAATGAATAATGTTGATAATTTTGAAGGTTCGAGGAAATCCTTCGGGTGACTTCAAGTCAATGTACCGACACATATCCAAAGGTGGTTGGACGTTCTCAACACAAGACCACGGCTGGCAGGGGTCTGATTGCACAGCAGAGGGACTCAAGGTACGTAATGGCTGAAACTCCGCCAGATAAAGATAATTAAAACAGGGTGCATGATTTTATCGGACATTATTCATTTAGCTTTTCCAAATAGAGACTTCCAAATGTTGAAAATTTAAACTTCCAAATGTTTTCTTTTAAACAGTCTGTACTGTTGCTCTCGCAAATGTCACCAGAACTTGTTAGGGACAAGATAGAAACAGAACGACTGTACGATGCCGTCAATATCATTCTGTCACTCCAAGTAAGTATCATTCCGATAAGTAAGCTACAAGTGCCGCAAGAATGGAACAATATAAATTATATCAGAATTCCGAGCTTGCAATACAGTAAGGGGGACAGGTCCACTTCATTTGTGCCGTGAATTTATTCCTTGGAAACTTATCTTGTGCCAATCTCCACTACAGAGCGGCAATGGTGGCTTCACCTCGTGGGAGCAGCAAAGAACATTCCGTTGGTTTGAGGTTAGCTTCTCCCGTGACCCGCTATTTGCTTCATCTCCTAGATAGTAAGCAGTGGATTGATACGTGGGTGTGTGTACCTATCTCAATTCATTTTAACAATTTATGTTATATCTCGTGCCACCGTTTATTGCAGAAGTTCAATCCGACAGAGTTTTTTGAAGATGCTTTAATTGAGCGAGAGTAAGACAAATCAGCCGCAAATCCCTGTACAACAGCTTAATGCTGCGATATATAATTGATAATTGGTTGTGTCTCAACACTTAATATCAATCGCTACAGGTACGTAGAATGCACTTCGTCGGCAATTCAAGCTCTATCTCTCTTCAGAAAATTGCATCCCATGCACCGAAGGAAGGAAATAGACATTGCTATTGCAAAAGGAGCACAATACATAGAAGAAACACAAAATCCCGATGGCTCATGGTAAATGTTCCACTAACTGCCACAAATCTTCCCCCCCCCCCCGGATATTGCCTCGTAAGCACTACCTGCAGCTGCAAAACTTCGACCCCGTCACACATCTTCTTTGTCAGGTATGGCTGTTGGGGAATTTGCTACACATATGGGACTTGGTTTGCGGTGGACGGTCTGGTGGCTGCCCGTAGAAACTACCGCAGTAGTCCAGCCTTGCGCAAAGCTTGTGAGTTCTTGCTGCCGAAGCAGCTGCCTTCTGGTGGATGGGGAGAAAGTTATCTTTCCAGCCGGAACAAGGTACACATACAATTTGGATTCTAACCTGTATCGCTTGCCTGCTTGGTCTTACCAGTGCTAACGGATACATTCGAGCCCTTAATTTATTATAACTCTTCTTGTTTTCCGCGTTATTTTTCTAGGTTTATACGAATCTTGAGGGAAATCGGCCGAACTTGGTCCAGACTGCCTGGGCATTGTTGGCTCTCATCAATGCTGGACAGGTTAGTAACCTAGCATAGAAATGCATTTTTCAATGTTAGGCCCAGGACATTGCCAATGCTGCATATCGCGCAGCAGAGACCGAGAACAAAAGACGAAAAGAAAAAAGAGGAGAGAAAAATGTCGCCCATCAACCTTACAAGACAAAATATCGGGTCTGCGCTTCGAATTGAAGAGTTTCCTGAAATTTTCACGAAGGCAACAGGGGCTTGTGTATTCACAAAACATTCTCTTGATTGCTTCAAGTAGTTTATGGTTTTTACACCTTTTTTACGTGCAGACAATGAATTTTTGTCTTGATAACAGACTGACGTAGATTCAACGCCCATACATCGCGGCATAAGGCTCTTGATAAATTCACAACTGGACGATGGTGATTTCCCCCAACAGGTAATTCAGAAAGAAGCTTCTTGTTCTTACTGCTTATGGAGATACATGCATATCTCATCATAAACAGTTGCTTGAAACCAGAAAATATATGTGCACTGCGGGGGAAGTCAATAAAACATCCGACTAAAGTAATTATTACCCGCAGGAGATTACCGGAGTATTCATGAGGAACTGTACACTAAACTACTCCACATATCGAAACGTCTTCCCGGCATGGGCCCTCGGAGAATACCGTCGAAAGGTGCTGCGCGCATTAGATGCCTAATTGTCTCAAACAAGAAATCATGGGATCAAAGAAAGTGGCTTATATTGAGTTATGAGTGACTATTTCTGAGCTTTAAAAAAATGTGTTCGCTCCCTTCGTGTATGTAAATATAGATTGTACATAATTTTGTGATCCGAATTGGGGTAACGTGCTCCAATTCCACAAAAGTTTGAATCGGAAAAAGGTTTGTGGGATGCCCTACTGCATCCCATTCCCATACTTGGGTAGACAAACATGGCTTGCCCTTTTTGTTTTTCCGCCCCCCCTCAAACTTCATGATAGATTAATATGTAATTCTATCCAAAAAAATAGCCCTCGTCCATTCCCAATTCCCATCATGGGCAGGGAAATTGAAGAGAATACCACGGGGATGCCAGGCTGCATCTTCTTCGTATTCCACCTCAGATTCCCGAAAATTTCAGCTATAACTATATGCGCATGCATCATCATGGCCTCCAATAAAAACAGTTATCACAAAGTAGAATCCAAATGTACCAAACAAAGAAAAAGACATACAACAGCATTCACATCACACTCATGGACATTATCTGACGAGCAAGACCCGGATCTTGTTGCCAGAGCTCCCTCTAAGTTATTTTCCGCCTCTGCCATTTGCTTTTCGAGTGTTCGTTGGAAGTCTGCCCAAAGCAAAAGAGAGAATTGTTTTCTCCACAGAACTGCAATGAAGCTTCCAATGTTGCTTAAAGAGGATAAAGAAAAGAGTGAGCAGAGGACAGTGAGCAAAGGACGAACCAAAACCAAGCGGAAGATGATTGGTATGTCAAAATGATCCACGGAGGCATACACTAAGAAATCATAGGGCTAACAATTTTCCAAGAAGCTTAAACAAACTCAACTAACACAAAAGTGAAAACTAAAAAGGGAAATACGGAAAGCCAATGAATCAAAGAGCTGCAATAAATTGATAATAAAACTAGTTACATTTAGATAGTAGACAGAAAGTATGAATAATTTGTTGATAAGCCAGCACCAACGAATAACATGTTGTCATGTTTGGCCTGTGATGGCAAGAAAAATCAAGCCAATTGTATATTTGATATCAATGAGATATATAAATAAGGAGTTGATAAACACAACAATATTTTTGGCGAGCAATTTCTACGACACTTGTTCAGACATACAACAGACCACAACGAGGCACGAAAGGAAAGTAAGAACCAGGCAGATGAAGCAGAGGAGGAATTTCCAGTATTGAATAAAAAATAAAAAAACAGAGGGAGAGAGAGAGAGAGAGAGAGAGAGAGGGAGAGAGGGAGATGCACCTGTAGAGAGGCTATTGAAGTCTCACCATTCAACAATGAATTATGAATTAGTTGGGGTTCAGTAAGTTATGCGGATTACTCACGTTTTCCCTTTAAACACAACAGATAAAAGAGGAATGTAAAAATCCAAGACCACAAAATATTAATAACATGGTCAGACGGAGTAGAAGCCAAGAATCATACAGAAACAAATCAAGAGTTTTAAGAGATGATTAATTATTGACAGACCAATAGACTTAACAAAAAAAAAAAAAAAAAAAGTATGCAACTGGAGGAGCTCTTGGAAGGTTAAGAAAGCACGCTTGTTCTCTCCCTAGATTTTGCAGCTTAAAGATGGGATCACCACCGCCACCATAGTTGAGGAGGTGGGAAAAAAGTAAATCTAGACATCACATAGGTGTTGTCAATCTGGAAAGAAAACCAAGCTATCATCTACCAGGAGTACAAGGGCACCTCGAGTCGGAAAGACCGCGCGCGCGCGCTCGCACACCCCACCACAATAAAGAAAGGAATTGACTGCTACAGTCACCGCCAAGTCATCCCCATCCTACGCAACAGTCTACGCAAACCCCATGCAATGCAATGCATCTATTCTATTCTTTCCCCTTCCCAGTCCCACCAATATTACCTGCTTGAATCTCCAGAAAAGTCTCTGTTTTTTTCTCTCTCTCTCTCTTTTTTTTTTTTTTGGTGTGGAAAAAAAAAGAGAGAGAAAAGAAATAATTGAATAGACAAGACAAAGAAAAGCTGAGAACTTTAAGCCATCCATATAATCAGACAGCATTTTTTTTCTTAAAAAAAAAAAAAGGAAAGGAAGCGGGTTTTTTGTTTAGATATTCAATCTATCGAAATTAATGGTTTGAATACGAGATTTGAAGTGTCTGTGTGAGAGAGAGAGAGAGAGAGAGAGACAGAGTTTACAGGTCTATTGGCTTCGTTGGCCATTGAAGTGCACGTCAGAGAGAAGTGCAAATAAAGATTGTCTCACTCTCAGAGCCCTAAATCAAAGCGCCGATGGAGCATAGAGCACCCGCTGCCGCTCTGCAAACTAAACTGTAGCGTAAAGTCCGTAACGCCAAACTCCGGGGGAAAAACCATTGTTCAGATCGGGTCGGATCTTCTTGCAAATCGCTTGTCCTTCTTCTTAATAATAATAATAATAATTATTATTTTCAAATTGTATCTTCAGGGAATTCATGAAATACAAATATCCATCTTGAAAACGCACAGTAGTCAGTATATTTTCCTTAATAAAATAATAATGTTTGATAATGTTTAATTTTTTCGGCCCAAGGCAGTGCCAGGCCCAGTTCAGAGTTAGAAATAGAAGGTGAAACGTAACTTATTATTTTTTGACATTCTAAATTCAAAACGCTAGAGGGTGGGGAGAGGGAATTGTCGGAATAAAAGAAGTTAAAAGGGTAAAACCCCACGACTCTGTAACGGGTCGCGGTCATCCACTCCCACCCTCATATCTCATATCGTCGAGTAAAAGTAAAAGGCAGAACTTAAGCCTTCTAAGCGGGTGTGACTTTAACTTGGCACGAAATATCAAAAATCCCTAATTTTACTGATTTGATGCGTGTCCAAGAGCGTTGACGTTCTCATCGATGAATGCAACAGGTCGCGGTTATCGACTCTCATATCATTAAGAAAAAGAGAAAACTTTGATCTTATAATCGGATATTGTTAAGAAAAAGAGAAAACTTGAATCTTATAATCGAATGTACTTGACTCTTATAAATAGGTGTACTGTAGACCGCATTTTGAGAAAAAGATAATGGCCCCGTGACAACTCTCTCCTATTTGTTATGGCCGGTTCACCGATGATCTCAATAAATTTAAGAAAATGGGCTGGCGTTATTTAAACGATCTCAATAAATTTAAGAAAATGGGCTGGCGTTATTTAAACAGAATAAACAAGAGACTAAAATGGTGAAGTTGAGAATTGGAGTTAGAAGAGTCGATAAGGGTGGGCCCGCTTTCTTTGGCGTTTTTGGCGGCTGTTCTTTTCTTACAATAATCCATAAGGACGCCAAAAGACAAAAACAAAAACAAAAACAAAAACCTCCCTCTGCCTCTGCCTCTGTCTCTTTCCTTCCAAACCACAAAATAAATAAATCGTGAGAGCAAAAGAAAACTCGTCAGTTTCTATTACCGAATCAAACGCCTGCCAATCAATCTATTTCTCTCTCTCTCCTCTTTTTTTTGTCCCCCTTTTTTCCCTTAAAAAAAGAAATATTTTTCTTCGGTTTTGCAAGCATTCGGTTTCTTCCTTACGCATGTGTCCGGACTGTTTGCGGGTGAATCCGTACAATTCGTCCATACCCACATCCGAATACGGGCAGACTCACGCCGGATCCGGTTCCATTTTTATCGAGTCTCGGGCGTTGCTTATAAGTGTCCTGTCTCTTCGTGTGGCGGAACGCCCGAACAGCTCCGATCCCGGAGTCCATTCCCATTCCCAAATGATGAGGAGCCTCTAAATGTTTTGGTTGTGGGGCGTCGGGTTGGCCTTTAATTAATGCCATGTGGTGGGGGGCTATTGTATGTTTGCTAAAATTGGATAAGCGTATAAACAAATTTTCTCAGAACTTGTAAGTTGCACGATGTGTTACATGGTGCTAAACTTTGTCTATACGGGCAATTTTAAAGAATGTGGCGGGTTCAGTGGAAAATATCTGGCTGATCGAAAGATAACTGAATTTTATGGGGTTGCCAGCGAGAGAGTGTGAATCTATGTGGCTAAAGCTGGACTCGTTGCCGTTGTCAAGGTAGAGGCTAAGCCAATGTAGGATAATTCTGAGCTTTTGATCTGAGTGTTTCGCTTGTGAAGTAAGTGTTTACTTAGTAGACTAATGATAACCTTCCTTCTGAAATTGAAGCCGGACTTGATGCCGATCGGTCCCCAAGTAAAATAGACAGGCCTGATTTGTCGGGGGTCAAAAGCCTGAGAGCCACGCTACCTGTTCCTAGGGATGTCATGGACCTCCGCCAGAATCCTGGATATACAAATGTTGACATTTTTACATATGAAGAGATGACATTGGCTACGAAGCATTTCTGACCGGATTTTATTCTTGGTGAGGCTGGTTTCGGAGTTGTTTACAGGGGAGTCATAGATTAGAGTGTAAGGCCTGGTTACGAGACTACATATGTGGCCATTAAAGAGCTCAATCCTGATGGATTACAAGGTGACAAGAGAATGGCTGGTATCTGCCTCATCATGTTTACTCGTATATCTATATGACTATTTCTGAGATGAGCATATATGTGAGCTTAATATCTAGGTATTGGAAAGTTTCAGTCTCGACTTTTGTGGTGATAAGTGGGAGGATTCTCATTAATTGAGAATGCTAAAGAGAGGTTCTAGTAATGAACGAGAAAGGCAATTAAGGTTTGATGGGTTGACAATGTGATTGTGCTGTGCATTGCAATAAACCTTAGTTATGTAGTCTTAGGCCAATAAATGTATCAATAAGTAAAATAAGACAAACTTACCTTGTTTATGTATATATGCCTATATTTATATATTTTGAAGACAACATTAGTTTGCCCTTACTTACTATATCGGTGATTCCTTGCAGGCAGAGGCCAACTATCTGGATCAACTGAGGCACACAAACCTTGTGAAGCTTATTGGGTATTGCTGTGAAGATGACCCCAGACAACTAGTCTACGAATACATGGAAAGCGGGAGCCTGGAAAAACATCTTTTTGGTAGTAAGTGGCTGATTCAATTTTGAAAATACGGAATACATTTTTGTTTTTTTTAAGGAAATTTCTCAAGAATTGCTTTTCTTGGAAAAGCTTTGGAATAAATCTACTGTTTCTATTTGTCTCCTTTTCGGGGCTCTTAGGAGTGGATTGTACTTTGACGTGGTCAACAAGGATGACGATTGCTTTGGACGCAGCTAAAGGGCTTGCTTATCTTCATGGCTTAGAAAGATCCATCATATACCGTGACTTCAAGAGATCATACATCTTGCTGGACGCGGTCAGTTGCTGCATCTTCATCAGTTAATCAAATAATGCTAATTGAATTGGCTAATGGTTATCTTGGTTGAGCTTACTTATCAGCAAAGTGCGTCCAAGTCTTGTGATCTATTTCCACTTTTGAAGATGCAAAAACCTGGCTCAAGAAACTGGTGTGGGGTGGCAGTCATGTGGAAACATGCTTAGAAGCAACTATTGTCATTGAATCATTTTGAGCTCAACAAAGATCTTGTTTGCTGTTGAGGAATACTTCACTGGTTTGCTGAAATTGTAGTAATGATGCACAGGATTTTAATGCCAAACTTTCAGGTTTTGGCCTTGCCTAAGATGGGCCAGAGGGAGACCAGAACCATGTGTCAATATGTGTGATGGGAAGATATGGATATGCTGCTCCTGCATACCCAATGACTGGTGAATACCTGATGGCAACTTGCATCTAAATTCTTAAGACTCTTTAGCAGGGATTTTGTGCATTTACTTGAGATAGTCCTCGTTTTTTATCCATACACCTTCTGTGCTTTTCTTGACCAGGGCATTTAACAGCTCGAAGTGATGTTTATGGCTTTGGCGTAGTATTACTTGAGTCGCTTCTTGGAAGGAGAGCATTGGACAATGAGCAGACCTAGCCGAGAACACGATCTTGTTGAGTGGGCGCGGCCACTCCTGAACAACAATAATAAGTTTCTGAGGATCTTTGACCCAAGAATGGATGGGCAGTACTTGGTTAGAACTGCCATGAAGGTAGTCAATTTGGCATACCAGTGCCTGAGCCAAAATCCAAAATGGAGACCCCTCATGAATCAGGTAGTTGAATCACTCGAGACCATTCTGTCGACGAATGATGAAGCATTGTTTCAAAACAATGGAGGAGCTGTGACCCTTTATGAAGATCCAAGGCACTCCCCTCGCACTCAATCAGGGAGAAAAACTCCAACTAGAGGTAGTAAAAGAGAAGGGGAACCAAGAAGAAGATCCGAACCAGCAAATGGCGGGAGCAAGAGTGAGCCCCAACTGGAGCCTACACTTCATGGTCCTTCTCGTGAGGCTGCAATCTCAGGTCCAGTGAGAAATTAGCATCTATCGTAAAGTTGTTGAATATCGGATCGATTGCCTTTCAAACATACCGTTGCTTCTAATGTCAAACATATCATTGTTTCTAATGTCAAAACCAGCTTGAAAACTTACTACAGAGACACATCCCTAGGTTCATTTTGTTGGAGTTCTATAGGGAGATGCATTTAATAATTGGTATAACGAGTTTGAAACTAGGATAGTAGAGAGGGAAGAAGTGACTCAAACAAGTCATATATATTAAGAATGAAGTGAATAGTGAGAGAGGATTAATAGAGATGGAGGAGATGCTTTTAAGGAGAACAGTCAAGAGTAACTTTGTTGATCCAGGTGACCTAACGGAAAAGAGTCATCCGCACGAGGGATATGGACCAAATATGATTCGAATCAAACCGTAAGTCCTAACGAAAAAGATGAGTAACCTGATTGACTATTCTATTTGGTAAGATAATGAAACCAATGTATTTACAAGAATAAGGGGGTGAGGGTGGGAGTGTTGTCAAATTGATTTCATACGATAATTGCAAACAAAACATATGGTAGCAGATAGAGAAAGAATTGCTTCGGGGGCTGCTCTGCCCCCCTAATTCCCTTTCCATCTCAAGACTTTCCCTCCCGCCCCAACGTCTCTCCCCCAAAACAAAAAGAACGAGAATTAAAGAATTCTTTTAACGAAAAAGGCCGGGGTGGGGGGCGGAGGGAAGAAGATTTATTCCGTTCTATTGTATTCCATAGACAGCAAAGCAGGATGAAGCGCAAAGCGGGAAACCAAACACTTGCGATCCATCTCGGGACCCATTGTGCCTGTCGGGGGATTCTCTTCGCTTGCTACTGCCAATCACTCGCATGGATTGGGATATTCCGTTCTTCCCTCTCTCTCTCTCTCTCTCTCTGTTGTTATTATATTTTTTTTGTTTACCCTTTCTAAAAAATGCTCCTTATTCAATCAAAACGACTCAACACAACGTGTTTTCTGAAATCTCTTACTAACGCTGCCGCGTGGCTGTGGGGAGCCAAAGATTTATGGAAGTCCACGCCATTTCATAATGATCCCTGAAAATAACCAGTCCATTAGGAGGAAAAATGACAGACAAATATTTCTGCGAAGCGTGAATACGGCAGACATGCGGCATGGCACCCAAATTGAAGGTTAGTTTTGACTTTAAATTCATCCTTTCCATCCGCGACAAAAATTGAGAACAAGATTATCGGATCACAACATTTCAAGGTTTGATCAACAGAACATACGCGCGTTTGAATTACACCATTTTCACATGTGTTCGGCTTTGGACGAAAAAAGCTCCCGGCGCCAGTTGCTCTGCAGCCACGTGATTTTTGCAACTGCGCCTTGAGAGTCTCGCAAACATCTCTACTTTTTCATCTCCCCTCAAACCAACCAGCAACCCCCCCCCAAAAGAAAACAACACACAAAAACCATTCCTTCGGTTGAATTTTCCATTGCAGACCCATGATTCTAATATGATTTTTATTATTACTATTATTGTTGTTGTTTCATGCGACACAACTTGGTAGGAATGATAAAATGGAAATCAACATTGCAAATAGCAACCTTTTCTCAAGAAGCCTGCAACACCCGGCATCGGTATTCTCCCAGTGCCCAAATGGGGAAAATGTCCTTGTACGCAGAATAACTAATCATACAATTCCTATTGAAAACCCCCATGATTTCCTGTCACAGGAAAAAAAAAAAAAAACAACAAAGAAAAAAGAAAATAAAGAGTTTTGAAAGTCATTAGAGTACATCTACAGCACTGGACATGAAGACTACCCTGAGATACGAAAAATCTTATGTGGTAAGAAAATCAGAACTCTCTCCACATAATTGTGCTCCCCATCCTATATAGAGTGCATTACCCAGATAAAAACATGCTACATTATGTGTCCAAAGCAACTTCGCGTGATATGTTCCACACCCATACTTTTCAAATTTAAATATACGTATCTACAAGTTTATTTACTTGGACCTAATATCTCGCTGCTGCAGATAAAATCGCGGAATTTAACTTTCATTGTATGTAACCCAAGAACTTCTTTTTTGGACAAACATCTAACAATTACTCGGAACATATATGTTCCAAGTGTTACCTTGTAGAACGTTCCCAGCATGCCACAGACATGCCTGATGGGTGAGCAAAGCCTCATTCTTGGCTTCCCATTGATTTAACAATGCCAACTATTAAAAGATGGTGCAAAATTGAGACATTACAGGATTACCTGCTGCGGAAAATCCCCATTCTCCATTTGTGAATTTATCAAATATCTTGCCGCACGGTGCAATGGTGTTGGGTCTCTCTCAGCCTGCTCAATATTTCAAACCATATAAGCAGAGGAATGTATGATAGATGCAATAAAACATGTTGTCCCTATAACTTACTGTACCATACAACATGGATGATCATTAACAAATTGAATACATGCTACAAATGAAGCTTAAACGTGAACTAACATTACTACATCCTAAATTCTCCTAGCATCTTTCCCATCAGTTTCATAAATAAGCCAGATGAATTATCTTTTTCAACATGTAAGGGCCTAATTGCCATATATTTCTGCACAAAAAAGGATGTATCATTTCATGCCAACACAGATAAACTAGATTACCACCTGTCCAGCATCAATAAGAGAGAGCATTGCCCATGCAGTATTCACTACGTGGGATCTGTTGCCTTCAAGATTTGAATAAACCTGTACACAAAGAAATAATAATAATAATAAAAAGATTTACTCCCCCTAAACACAGAAGGGAAGTTGGGACAGAAAACAAAGGTAATCCCAAATGCAAAACATAGATTCCACATTGGGAAGATGCCATCTCTAAAGATTCCACAATTTTAAATCCTAACCCAATCATTCCAACTCGTACAATTTGAAAGCTTTTCATTTGTGATCTAAGGGCTTTTGCCACAATTTCTTCGAAAAGTTTCACAAGTGTAGTTTTTTCTTTCTGTTCAAAGAGGAGTAGAGATACACTTATGGATGTACGTTTGAGGCATGTAATGCAAACACATGTGAACATCGATAGATTACACTTCGCGAAAACCTTTAGGACCGACAAAAACTCTGACCTTTTCTTGACATGAGAGGTAACTCTCTCCCCAACCACCAGAGGCACACTGTCTGGAAAGCAGAAAATCACAAGCTTTACGAATGCTAGAGCAATTATTGAAATTCTTTCCAGCAGCCACCAATCCTTTTATGCCATACCATGCAGCATAGGTGAAGCACACACCCCATGAGCCATACCTTATCAACAATCAGATATTAACGAAGCATTTTGATGATGGAGACTTGACATTGAGCCAAAGCAAAAGAAATCATAGAACTGACATTTTAAAGATTCTTAGATAAGAAAATCTTGATCATGAAAACACAAGCAAAAAAGAAGGTTGTGGGCAGGTGGAAGGTGGGAATCAGAGACAGAGCTTATGACTGGAAAAAAAAAAAAAATCAAAAGGTTTTTTTATTTTTTATTTTTATTGTTTTTGCAATGATAGTTTTCCAAGGGAAAAAGCCAAACCATGAACCATCCGCTTTCTGTATGCTCTCAATAAATGTAGCTGCCTTTCTGATACAACGTTCTATTTCTTCCCGCCTATGCCCAGGGTATGATTTTTTAAATGATACCAAACCTTGAATGGCAGATGAAGTACATTCAACATAACTACAAAGATGACCAAGTTAGTGCTCAATGGTGATCCAAAATGAAATCAATAGCTACTGATCTGATTTATTATGTAATGACTTACGGGTAATCAATAACGATGTCACCAAAGGTTTCGGCAGGGTTAATCACCTGGCAACAGCCAAAGTAATTATCAAAAAGAAAATTTGAAACCAGAAATCAAGTAAATTATAGAGATAAATCTTCCTAGTGTACAGAAGAGTTGATATTTATTGCTACAAGTAAAACACTTTCAAGTGAAAAAATAAATTATGATGCAGTGCATGCTTTTAGAAGACCAGGATATAAAATGGTTTTCGGATTTTATTTAGCTCGATAGTATTATATTTGTTCTGGGAAATTTGATTTTACAAGTGCTTCCTGTTAATATCTGGATTGCTTGGTGCCTACAACAGCAGCACCTTATTTGTGGGTTCCATATAAATAACACTTCTTATTTATGCTCCCTGACAATAGCCCTGGCAATTTTATGTAATATTTAGGTCACTTGGCACATCTGTTTCGTGCCCTTTTCTTCTGCTTTCGGTAGCTTCCTCTAAATTACCTTCATACCATTTTACCATCTAATTCTTCTTTCTCCTATACCACATCAAAATGAATTGTGCTTTGTTTTGGACCATGTGATTGGCAACAGACTTTGTTTTCAGACTATCCCGAAAAATTTACCATTAGTAGCAAAGATAACCCATCAGCTTGAGTGATAATGAATTCTAGACAGTTTTTTAATAGGAACTCTATAGACATCCAATACAAGGAGAATGGACCAATTAGTAAGCACACATTTTTCTTTCCAAGTAGCAATGACATCACATCAGTCAGAATTTCTATCCAAGAAGCAAAAGCTATTTATTGCACTATCCAATATGTTGACACCCAGCCTTAAATAAGGCTATCTTTTTTTAGTGCAAAGCAAACAAAGAGAAGTTATGACAACAAAGCACAGCTTTGGAAAGTACCTCCAACCAGCTATAAGATCTTGTCAGCTCATATGTTGCATAGCCACCATCACCATTCTGTGTAGAAACTACTATCAGCGAATAATAGGCACAAAAAAATAATAAAACTGTATGGAGACAAACATACTAAATTGTTAGTGGCATTATGTATATCGTGTCATATCAACATAAAGGAGTTATACCTGTAATGAGAGGAGGACATTCACTGCATCATAAAACCGGTTCGCACTTAATGGTTCCCCAACAATCTCTGAAGAAATTTTAGATAACAAAAGAGCTGCCTGAACAAGAACAACCATGCAATTAGTAAATAAAAGAAAATAAGAAAAATCAATGTTTTCATTTGTTCAACCATTACTTTTAATCCTTCAGCTGTGCAGTCTGAGATGGGCCATCCATGATCTGCAGTTGAAAAAGGCCATGCACCTTTGGAAATGTGGCGATACCAAGAGTTAAGGTCTCCAGGACAATCTTCAGGCACCTTAAAAGCAATGAACATCAGCTCAACAAAGTCAAAGTTTCAGGAGTTCAATCATTAGACAATATAATACATGCTCGCATGCAATAAGGTACAGATGAATCCATTATGAGAAAGCAAAAAGAAAAAACCTGTGAATTTTTTACGAATGAATGTGCTTTCTTTAGAGTTGGACCATATTCCTCAACAAGATTTGTTGCAGCAATTGCTTGAACAGCAAAAGCAAGATCCCACAATTGGCTTCCATTGTAACCCTGCAACAGAAGTAGTAACTCTGCTAGATGACAATCAAGTCTCCCAAAGCACCATAAACTTCAAAACAATTTTCAGCATGATAGAACCCATATGCTCAACTTAACACTTGCAATTTGTGTGTACACAGATCATCTGAACCATTTGTACAAAATATACCTAAATCTGCTTGCATTGTGCTATTCACCGAAAGGCCAAGAAATAAAGATACCAATAACAGGGATGAGAGCATTGCAGACCTGCATTTTCATTCCATCTTCAGCAAGCCAAAGGTAGTCATGGATTCTTGGAAGATGCAACTTGAAAGCCTCTGAGTTTGGGTCTTCCACCCAACAGCAAAGCATATTTAATACCTGGATTAGTTTTAAAAAAAGAAAAAGAAAAGGACAGAGAAAGAGTGAACCAAGGAAAAGAAGAGACCAATTCTTGTTGCCTAAATGTGATAGTGGTGATCATGTCTCAGTGCATGGTTTGCTGCAGGAGCTGACTTATCAAGTTGAATACATTGCTAGTAAAAAAAGGGCAAAGACCAAAGGTAAAATATGATTGGAGTTCTGAACAAGAAAAATGTGCACCATGCTCTGTAATCAATGGCCTTCCGTCACTCCAAATGTATGCA
Source organism: Bruguiera parviflora (assembly GCA_019804595.1). Classification (NCBI taxonomy): domain Eukaryota; kingdom Viridiplantae; phylum Streptophyta; class Magnoliopsida; order Malpighiales; family Rhizophoraceae; genus Bruguiera; species Bruguiera parviflora. The sequence continues at coordinate 87,888 of CM034051.1, forward strand.
ACTTCCCAAAAGTTAGCAATGTAAAGACAATTGAGATGCACACCTTATTGACTGGCCCTATGCAAATGTAACGAGTATTTTCATCTTCGTAATGTACATGCTCCATTACTGACTGAAAAGCCTTTTCTCTCAACTTTTTCCCAGGCCAATGCATTAAAATAGGTTCAATGGCCTTGTCCAGGAATGCCCAGAGTAGATCTTGCACAAGGGGATGAGGGTAGTATAGATCTTCCTGCAATTATAGTTGTCCACAAGAATGTTAAAAAAACAAGAATGAGGGGAGAGGAGGGAACTGCACTAGGTTGACATATAGATTTAGATGTAAGATCACCGACCTTTGCACATAGGTTGCGCGCCTCATTCCAGTCTATATCATGATATGGGACAGTGAACAGCTCCTTTCTCAAAGATAAAACTGTTGGTGTGATTGGACCAACAAACCTCTTTCCATATAAATAGGACATCGGCAGATACACCATCCGGCAGTGGCACCACATCCTTCCTGCATATGGGGAGAAAGGCTTTAGTTTTCCATTTTGGGGTCAGTTATTCAAAATTGTCAAAAATGTGTTTAAACTAAACTGCTCCTACGATTCAAATTCATCTCTTGACTATTTCTTTCCATGATACATTTTTCTAACTCAATAAGACTATCAAATCAATCATCGGTACCATCAAACATGCTGGCTAGCCGACAAAAGGTTCATGTGTCAACTAAAAGGCTAAGTGTCACGTAGATCAGCAATGTCACAGCCATGTAAAACTTTCAGAACGACAAACACTTAAGGTCATACGTGTTGTACTAAAAGATGAAAAAACCTGGATGTACTGGAAGGAAATATGGAAGAAGCCATGTCTCGGGGGGCAGGGGATTGTTGCCACGCCACTCAAATACTCCAAGTACCTGTTCCCATGATATGAATACTAAACAATAATGTGGAACAAATTGCAAAATAAGGAAAAACTTGACAACAGGGATCATTATGATACTGAACTGAAAGCCACATTTTTCCCCATGATGTTATATGGGTGGCACCACCATGGTTTAGAATCCAATTTCGCCCTCTCTCCATAGCTCCTTCACCATCGTTAGCTCCTTCCCCAATCAATCTCAAGGTAACGTAGCTGAGGACAGAGCCAAACATGGTGCTGGGGCCCTCAATGTGCAAGCCCCACCCACCATCTTCATTCTGCAAACCACAAACTCGTGCAGTTAGCGAAAAAGCTTCAGATACATGATGAGGATAAAACACACAACGGGATATCGTCAACAAAAATGGTAAATAATTGAAAAGGCTGAAGAAAAAAAAAGAAAGGAAGAAAATAAAAAAGCTGACACAAGTTAAAATGGGGTAAACATTTAAGAAAAATAAAAAATAAAAAGGGAAAGGAAACCCATGCCTGATGATTGTAAAGGTAACGGCACATCTCCCGTTGATGCTCGCGTGACAAAATGGCATTGAGCGCCCCGGTGACAGACAAAGCAATAACCTGAACACAAACCGGATGGGATGGGACAACAAGCGATTTTAAAATGCGGAAAACATCGTACACCTACTGGGCACCGAAGAAGGAAATAATTGCCGTTGGACCCATTAAATGCCTCCATGCGATCATAATTTATTTATAAATATTTGAGAACACATATCATAAATTATAAAAAAAATTAAAGAGAGAGAGAGAGAGAGAGAGAGAGAGAGAGAGAAAGCAAGATTTAATAACCAATTGCTGTCGAAGCCCCCATTAAATGCTGCTGCGCGGACAAGTATCATACTGTATAGGACATATATAACGTTTCATGAAAAGAGAGAGCACAGAAAAAACCGTAACGACAAGAGGTTTATGCTCAACCCCCCCCCCCAAAAAAAAGCAAGCAGGTCACGGGAGAAGTAATAAAATAGCGTTACCAAGCCAGGCATCAGAAACATGGGGCCGCCATAATCCCCAGGCCAGTGTCCGTCATGAACCTGGATCGTGGAGTAGTAGTCCAAGGCCCGTCTCAGCGTGACGGTGACCGCCTGCTCCGTAACGTCTTCGTCATCTTTGACTGCGACTTTTGGTAACACCGGAGGCAACCGATTTTCTTTGGCAAACTGGCGTGACGTTAAGGACAGCAGCAACACCGCCGCCGCCAAGGCAAAATCAAAATTAAAAGCAAATCTTCGATTAGATTTAGGGCCGGTCAAGGAAAAGTAAAACACAAGAAAATTGAAATATAAAAGAAGGGCTAACAAGACAAGAAGAGAGAGAGAGAGAGAGAGAGAGAGAGAGAGGACCTGAAGGCGCATGGGGAGATCTGCGCTGTGCCTATGGCGGAAGCGATTAATGGTGAAATTGCGACGGGCGTTTTCGATATCGGCGATGTCCTCGGGAGATCCGACGAGACTGGGATCGAACTCCCAGACTTGTCTACCGACGTGATTGTTGAGGGTCCTCAGCCAGGGATCCCCTCCCTCTGCAATCTTGAGCCTCCACATTCCCATTTCTCTCCGCGGCCGGCGCCACTGCCTGTAATTTGCCTAATTATCAATATCATTATCATTATCATCGATAAGCTAGTAATAATACTTTTTTTATATATAATTTTTGTTATACGAGAGAAAATAGAATGGCATCTCCGCATTGAAGAAGAGACAGACAAAAGGAAGTTATTTCAATGCAAAGAAAAGATCAAAAAAAGAAAAAACACAACAGAGAGAGAGAGAAATACTGTTCGTCCAAAATACAAAAGAGACTTAGAAATATTTTATTTCTTTCATCCCAAAGATCTTTGAAGAGAAAAAAAAGAAAAACACAGAGAGAGAGAGAGAGAGAGAGAGAGGAGGGGATAGAATGTATATGCGCATGTACCGACTCTGCTCGTGGGTTCTTGCGGATGCGAGTGGTAGAGGCTGCTCGGTTCTTGAGAAACCGCAGGAAAAACAAAAACCGAAAAAAGAGAGGCAAGGGCCTAAAAGTTAGCGGAAGGGGAAAGATGGGGGGAGGCGTCTGTTCTTGCGGATGCGAGTGGGGAACCCCCAACCAAAAAACGTAAAAAAAAAAAAAAA